>JAAVTI010001090.1:0-198474 GCA_011947335.1 Phytophthora constricta | reverse complement strand
ACGTTATCTCGCCCATTCCCCACTCCGACATCTGGCTACGGGTGCGTCAAAACGAGGGGCCAGGCGGGAAAAGCTATAAGTTAGATCTGAAAGGTCTGCACACATCCTTCGTAGCCCTGCAGGATTGAAACGATGTAAGTAAAGTTGATCGAATGTGGACACTATGACAACAGCTTCAGACTCGCAGGAGCGGCGCGACTGGATCGAGGCACTACGCAAGGCGTGTCGAGTATGGTACACCCTGAACTATGATGTTTCTATACTATATCGTTAATGCAAAATTCGCTGTTGTTGAATTAATGTGCGCAGGGTGAGCTATTGCTACGACAGCGAACACTCCAGAGTGATATGCGGTTGCTCCACGCCCGCACTAGTCGACGAGACCGGAATGGAAAGGCGATGGCAGAATTCTTGTCGTCACCGATGTCACCAGAGAATGAAAGTACTCCTCGGACAGATCTGCGTGCTTCGTTTCAGGTATTTCACGAAATGGTGTTGCTGAAGAAGCTCGTCGACATGATCAAAGTGTGTTGGGGGCCTCCTTTGCAGTGGACCATGTCCCAGTACCAGGAGCTTGTTCAAGCCATAAGTTTGGCCCAAGAAAAATCGGGTAGTTCTGACTTCGAGCCTGACAGCATATTGGCTGAAGCGTTCAAGCTACGTTATCAGTTCGAAGAGATCCCTGAGAACCAGCGAAAATTATCGCGTGACGACGACCCTCTGGGGGCGGCAAGGAATTCAGCACAACTCAAGAAAAGCAAGCTGTCACAAGCGACCACACCTCGTATGTCGCCGCGAATACGCTGCCCTTCGTTTCACAGCTATTATGCAACATTTGAGGAACTATCAGATCGAGTGGGCGGGATAGTGAAACCCGCGCAAGACGGCAAAGATAGCACAAAAGTGCTGACACCTCGCAGTGCAACACTTGCAAAGTATGCACACCTTTATCTTCAAGATGACATGCGCGCGAAGCAACCATGGAGTTTGGATCGAGCGGACGATGATGATTTGGTTGCGGGACTAATGAATTCTTTTAGCTCTGAATCGGGGATCTTAGGAAAGCTGGTTGGTCGTTTCGAGAGTGATCGCATTTACACGTACATCAACCACCACACCTTGGTTGTGATAAACCCGTACCGCCTCCTGCAAACTGCCAGGTTTACGTCAATTTATGACGAGCAAGTGGTACTCACGTATGCAAACACAGCTAATGCCGAGGCGACGCTAGCTCCACATCCATTTGCAGTTGCAAAGCAAAGTCTAGTTCGTTTATTCTTCGATCGTGACTTTGCATTAAGGATTGCTCCCTCTGCATCTTCAATGAAGACAACCAATCATCTGGCAGCAGTAAATCGGGGTCAGGCGCTATTTCTTTGTGGTGAAAGTGGCAGTGGAAAGACGGAGTTGGCAAAGGATATTTTGAAGTATTTAGTGCTTGTGGCGCAACCAGCACTTTTCACGATTCGGAGGCAACGCCAAATATTAAGACCAGTATTCGTCAACCAGAAATTAAGCTCTTCACTAGCTCTACCAAAAGTACTATCCAAATGCGGGCAGAAGAGGCAAGAACTATCGCCCTGCTGGAAGCAAAAGGTGTGGAGTGCTACGAGATCGTGCTGCTAGATTTGCATCCTGAACGTTGGGAGGAAATGACGTCGTCGAGCCATAGCAAACGCCTTCCTCAAGTGCATGTTGATGGACTTTTCTTTGGCTTTACGACAAATTAGAACGCCTAGAGGACGAAGAGCAACTGCGGATGTACTTCAAGAACCCACATGCGGCCAAAAAGCTGAGCACAGTTCTGGATTCGAATATCCTGTTGGAAGCATTTGGTCACGCCACAACATCGATGAACCTTAACTCGTCAAGGTTTGGCAAAGTAATAACTTTGCAGATGTCTTTCGGACTCCATCCGTGGGAATTTCAGGTTCGTGGATGTCACATCGCGCCCTTCTTGCTCGAGAAAACGCGGGTAACAAGTGATAGAAGGCAACAGAACGGTCAATGTGATATGAATTTTCACGTTCTGTACGCTCTGGTCGCTGGCGTTAATGCTCTTCCGTTAATGGGCCTCCTGGCACAGGAATTGCATCTCGATGACACAGAATGCTCGACTTTTACATATCTCGGACACTGTGATCACAAGTTGTCCGACTTTATGAGCAAAGAAGACACTTGGAAAAAGGATGTGGAAAGGTGGCTGCAAGTTATTAATGGGTTGGTTGAGTTGAATGTATCTACAGACCAGCAGAAAACAATTTTTAAAGTGCTTAGTGCTGTATGGCTGGGAAACATTGAGCTGGACTATAGCACAGCATTGGAAAAGTTGGAGATGTCATCGAGCGGTGCAAAAGATGTACCCCAGCGAGTGGTAGAACTATTAGGACTGGAATCTGTTGGGTCATTGGAACGAATGCTCATGACGAGGAGTGTGACGCTGCAGTCCACGGGTGAAACATTTGAAATATTACTGAAAAAGGCCAAGTAAATCATGTTCGCGATACCCTGGCCCGATTGTTGTACCAGTTAACTTTAACTACGTAGTAAAAGCCATGAATGAGGCAACAAAGCTGGACTGCGTACTGCTGATAGCTGCATGAACGAGGAATCCGTTCTGGATGCAGACACGGTGATAACTTATGGCGTGTCGCTGCTGAAAATCGTGGATGTATTAGAGATGGAAATTGGGGCAGTGGAGCATATGGAGGGAGACGTGCAGCAATGGATACAAAGCGAGCAGCATTAATGCAAGCCGAAAGAGAAACGAGAAGGACATCTAGCAAGGTGGACAAGTCCGACGGGTAAGTCGGCAACCGGCACAGGCTCACACACCGCGCCGGAATGGATATTTGAGTTCAATTCGGATCAGAACGAGTAACACAATATACCACTACCATTATTAGAAGTAACGGACGCGCCCTATTATAATCCGGCCTCTATTAAATAATGACAGCTTAAGGGTGCAAAGAGGACTGTATTTGGGCAAGGACTCTGTTAGCGGATGGTTACTCATCTACCAGGTTGACGTCGTCGAGAGCGTCGTCCAAGGCTGAAAGGTTCAACAGGTCTGCGTCGTCGTCATCCTTCGACTCGTCCGCCCATCGTTCGCGGAATTTAGCGCCGTAGACGTCGTGCTTCGCGATGAACCAGTCGGTCGGTTCGGTCGCAAAACCCGCAGCCTCCACACTACGCATATCCGTCGACTCCTCTGTGTCTCGCCACGCCCGGAGAACCCAACCACACAGTGTCGAAGCTTGGCATGCGAGGATTACCAAACCGAGTGTTCTTCACTTGATCCAACTCCTTCCAAGCGTTGATTTCTAGATAGAGCAAGTCCTTGAAGCTCTTGTAGATTCCAATGTCACCTGCTTGCAATAGGGTGTCAGACCTCCAGGCACCACACACATCGCAATCTTCTGGCCGAGCACTTAGCTTTCACAACCTTCGAGATGTGTGCTCTCATGCTGTCCCACACCAGGCATTTTCCTTCCCCGTTCATCACCAACGGAAACGCGAGATCGATCCACTTCTTGAGCAATTCACTGTCCACCCATGCGCGAGGTTGTTGGGCGACGTACAGTGGACCGGGTCGTTTCTCAAAAGAGGGTGAGGTTTTCCCTTCCACACGAGAAGTGGGGAAGCTTTCTTCCCGTCGCGCTCACAGCGAGAACGACCGTGATTCTCATGGACGAGAATCCAGTCGAGCGAACTACGACGTGGCGGGCACCAGTGAAGTCTAGTGAGGTCTGGCGAGCGTCCTCGAAGTAGACGGCAGTCTCGTCCATGAGGACGGTCTGCTCAAGATTGACGGCCGGCAGCAGGTCTTGAGAAACGACATGTAGCGAACAGCTCGGTCCACGAGGACGTCATCGTCGAGGATGGTCAGGTTCGTCCGCCGCCGCAGCGAGATCTCGAAGCGACGCATGAAATTGGTGTCCCAGTGGTCTGATGCAGTGAAAGGAGGCGCCTCGCGCCCCGCCGTTTCACCCGCGTAAAGCGTGAGAGCCATACTAGCCAACCAGCTGCGCGTCACCTTCTCCTTCTTCGTGCGCTTGGTCACAAACTCCTCGTACAGAAGCTCCTCCAGCGTCTCCGACAACGGCTTGCGACCACCACCCGCAACAAGTGCTTGATGGGGGCAGCAGCACGAATCTTCTCGCGCAGTCTCCACCAGCGCCACACAGCGCCTCCATCAATGCTCCACCCCGAAGCCCGGAAGTGAACGACGGCTCGGGTAGGCATGCCTTCCCCACCGTCTCGATCCAATTGATCACCTCTTGCTTGCGTCCAATGCTTACGGTTTGCCTCTGCTGACCCATTTTGAGAATGGCGTGTGAGTGGAGCGCTATGAGCTCGACTTTGTTGGATGGAGAGCAGCAGAGCCTCCTCGAGTGGACAGCAAGCTGCGTCGTTGTATTCAGGAGGGGTACTATTAAGTAGTGTGCAGCTATTACACCCCACGGGATATTATTTGGGTGAGGACTTCTAATCGGGCGGGTCTGTTTGTAGAGGTAGCGTATATTATACTCTATCATATTATGGTCCGATCCTATGCATAGCCGGGGCATACTCTGATATTTTGGGTAGATTCAAATTTGAGCCCGTCCTATTTGCCAGACTATAATTGGGATGGATACGTGCGAGGTGGACGCTCGCTCCGGCGAGAAGCGCGGGCGGCTGATCTGCTCCGGGTCCGTCTGCGTCCACTTCACTCGAGTGCACATGGCGTCGTGGAAGGAGTTGGGGGCGATGCAAGCGACCGAGACGGCGGCGGAGGCGCAACTCCAGCGCTACGTCCAGGACCCGGTACCATCTCCAAATGTGATACAGACGTTAATTCAATACAAACGCTTCATCTAATACATTACTATTGCGATGCAGGAGGCGACGCCCGATCTCTGCAGTGAACTGTATCGCTGCCTCACGTGCGCTTTTCGAGGCGTTCGCGAGGCCTCAGGCAGCAACTGCAGGAGATCGAGGACGGGGAGGACGACGGCAGCTTCATGGCTCATGCAATTCTACACAACCACGTCATTGGTGCGTGTGGGGATTGTACTGCTTTTGCATAATGCGTTGTGACGACTTTGGTGCTGGTGATGAGGATGCAGCCGTGATGGAGAGGAAGAGGCAGCTGTACTGTGCTGCCTGTCGAGACTTCATCTACCCCGAGAATATCGTCGGCAGTGGGTTTCGACGACGCAAGAGACAAGTTCGCAGTGTCATGCCGGGGCAGACGTTGTTGCGACGAGGGCTGGTGAACATGGGGAACACGTGCTTCATGAGCTCGGTGCTGCAAGCGCTGGCGCACAACCCCATGTTGCAGCACTATTTTTCGTGGCGAAGAGCCATGACACAACGATCTGCCAGCAGCAACGGCGGCGGCTCATTCGAAAGCAACAGGAGCAGCGCAAGAAGCAGAAAGAACAAGAGAGCGAGGAGGAGGAGCACCAGGTTACAAGGCATGACACGGAGCCTTCCATCTCAGTCTGCCTGGGGTGCGAGCTAGCTGCATTTATGGCGCAACTCGTACCACCACATCAGCAGAAATCGTTGATGGCTTCACCAATTGCACCACAAGGTATATTGGAGGCGATGTGGACTGCCTTTCCATCCTTCATTGGCACCGCTCAGCATGATGCCCACGAACTGCTAATCGCGCTGTTAGGAGGGCTACACTCGCACACGCACCCACGCGTGTTCGTTCACGGAGGTGCCTCGCCACGCTTCACTCCTCGCGGTCACAGTTTGTGTGACTGTGCAGTACACCAGCACTTCTCCGGGGTGTTGCGTTCCGAGCTCGCGTGCTCGGAGTGCAACACGGCTTCCACAAGTTTGACCCGTTCCTGGATGTGTCATTATCACTGGGCGATGGGAAAAGTATCAAGGAGCAAAAGAATGGAGAGAGCGGAGTAACTGCGATGTCGGAGACCACTGATTTGACACTAGAGTCGTTGTTGCGCATCTTCACCGCCGAGGAGGAGTTGCGAGGCGTGAACCAGGTGTACTGCCCGAAGTGCTCCCAGTACCGCAACAACTATAAACGGCTTTCGCTTCACACGATCCCCAACGTGCTAGTATTCCACATCCGACGTCTCGACTTCTACAAGCAAAAAACTGAGCCAAGTCGTGCACTTCCCGCTGACCGGACTCAGCATGAAACCCTTTACGTCGGCAGACAGTGCGGACGGCAAGGGTCAGAAGAAGAAGTGCACCGAGTATGAAGATGCCGACGACGTGTACGATCTCGTCGCGGTAGTGAACCACCACGGGGACTCTGTAAACGGCGGTCACTACACGGCCTACGTGCGGGACGAACTCTCAAGGTGGCGGCTTACTCCAACGAGAAAGAGAATGTCGCGGGCAGACATCAATGGATACTGTTCGACGACGTCGAGGTGAAGGCTGTGTCCGCCGATGAAGTCGAGCAGTCTCAAGCGTACGTGGCTGCTGTGGTTTGAACTGCTGGTTGACTCTAACGACGTTTTCATTTTTTGTTGTTGGGCAGGTATTTGCTGTGCTACGTCCGACGGAATCCTTTCATCGCGGTTGCCGCATGATCCTCTAAAAGTCGGTATATCAACTACACCTGTCATGTGAATTGATGTAAATCTGTAGCATCGAGTTATTTTTCCAAGCATTCCACTTGACCAAAACGGATCACTTCAAGCTTCTCTCGCGTGTTGCGTGAAGGTGGCTATATTAATAGGATCGGATTTAATCGCGACAACACTCAAAGCAAGTGACCATAGCGGAGCATCAACTCGCGTGTTGCGTGAAGGTACTGATTGAATCGGATTTAATCGCGATCATACTCAACGCAAGTCACTCGGTCTCGACGCGTGGAAGCAGGCAGTCCTGAAGCAGCCAAGCTCACCTTCCTCCCCTCCTCTATAATACTCTCTCTTGCTCCAGAATGCTGGTCAAGTACCCCATCATGGGGCTGTCGTACGCCCGCGGCTTCTTCGCCATCTGCGGCGGCGGCGGCTCGCTCAAGTCCGGCATCAAGAACACCGTCGTACGCCCCTAGACCAAGCCAAACGATCCAACAAACTGGTAGTACTCACAATTACTATTATTATATTATTAATATTATTAATATTATAGGACATCTACCAACTCTCGGACTCGGAGCCCAGCGGCTTCTCCCTCGAGACTTCAGCCGACACGGGCCTGGAGCTCGCCTCGGGTGTGGCCTTCTCACATGACGGCCAGCTCCTGGCCGTGTCGGTGAGCGCCGGCTGCTGGGTCTACGCGCTGGACCTGCAGGTCAAGAGCATGACGCTGCTGGTCAAGTTCCGCACAGATTTCGCCTTGGACGAGAGCTCCCAGACCTGCGCGCGCTTCGTGGGCAACGCCACCATCCTGACGGGCGGCGAGGACGGCGTGGTGCGCGTCTGGCGCCTGGGCCGCGACGTCTCGGAGCCGGACAAGACCGTGGGGACTGCCAAGGCCCTGCACGTGCCTGAGAAGGTGGATCCACACGCGAAAACAGTGACGTCCGAGCAGCCGAAGCTCGGGGACAGCGTCATCCACGGCGCCAATTTGGTCACTCTCACGAGGGAGTACCGCGGACACTCAAGCGCATCCGGGACATTGATGTGGATCTATCGCACCGGAACCTGGTGGCGTCGAGCTCGGAAGACCAGTCGTGTCATCTGTGGAGATTGACCGAGGTGTCGCCGATCTGCAAGTTCTCGAAGGACGACGCACTGGATATTGCCTTCCAGCAACTGCCCACGAAAGCCACGGTGGGTCCTCGGAAGCACCAGTTCCGCTGTGTGCGCTTTGCCAACAGTGGACGTCGGCTGTTCACGGTGCTCACTCCGGCGCGTGGAGATTCCATTTTGATTAAGTGGAAGCCTGACACAATCGCGCAGGAGAATGAAGAGCAGTGGTCCTGGGTGGTGGAGGAAGCTGCGATCGCAGGGGATAAGCCAGTGGCGAGTCTCTGTGTGAGCCAGGATGACCGCTTTGTGTGCGCGGCCGCAGTGTCCGGAGAGATTAAGGTGTTCCTGGCATCCACGCTCCAGCTGTACAAGAAAAAGTCGACGGAGCAGCACACGTTTGCCATCACCGGCATGAGTTTTGCGCCCGCGGCAGACAAGCAAGCACCCGTTTGCCACCTGGTCAGTGGTGGCGCTGACAAGAGTCTACTGCGTCATGATATTCCGCTGGAAGGTGGCATCGTCAAGTCGGGAAAGGAAGTGGTTGTTGGCGGCCTGAAGAGCGCAGTTGGCGCCACGGTCGGTCTCGGATTGAGTCTCTGGATGGCGACAACACTGCTATTTATTTTCCTGCTATTTATTCATGCAAAGACTGCGTTGCTGCTCGACGGCCCGCTGGCAGGCTTCAGCGTAAGTTCCCCATGCTCAACTGTGATCTGTAATGACGATTCTAATTTTTCACTTGTCGTGCTGTACTCATTGTGGGGCTGGGCGATACAAAGGACTTGGCAGCTCTCAGCTTCGATTCGACAGATGCCCCTGTGACCGTGGGGGCTTTGGTGGGCAGTGCAGGCATCACTTGGCTTATCACATCTCACTGCTCCGTAACGAGCGCCTTCTTCTGGAATGGTCTGCTCTGTCTGCTATCGGGTGCGGTGGCCTTCTTTGTGGCCATCTCGCCGGACCTGGAGTTTAACTGGCAAACTGGCGACGCTGCCGTTGATGAGCTGCTAGGTGCGTTTGATGTTATCCTGAAGGTATGAAAGGTAGACGGTGGTTTCTAACCGATGTCGTTGTGATGGTGTGTGTGATGCCTTTCAGACTACAAGATTGCGATACTGCTCGGCGCGTGCTGCATCGTGTTCTTCTTCTGCCATTCCGTGCTAGTGCTCGCGCTCTAAGCTAGCGCAAGATGCAGTTTTGGCTTGAAGCTTTGGTGGTGACGGTTTTAGGATGGTCGTCGGCTGAGGTCGACCCGAACGAATAGCAGAAAGCGAGCGCGCTTTGTGCTCAACCTCGCCAAACCACGGCAGCGCAAGCTCGGTAATGGCCGACTGTCCAACAAGATATGCGTTCAGTTTTGCGTTCAGATTGACCGCAATCTGCATTCGTGTTGAATCACACCCTGTATGTTTCTCGCTGTCCACTTCAAAAATGCACTGCGGAGCACAGGCTGGAGTCCAGCATTCGAGCGGTGGTTGCAGGCGGCACTACCGCTCAATGCACGGCGCATGACACAGCGCTGTCACCTGCTGCTATCTATTTTTGCTGAAAAGATATCCACCGGTAGTTACCGCCCCCAGTTCAACCTCGAACTAGCGAGCTTCCCGACAAGAAACCACAACATGATGGGATGCCGAACAGCAACCATCCTTCGGATCCCTGTCAGCCAACCAAGAGCGTGTATGGGTCGACTTCCAGCACAGATGTTGAACATACGGGTCTGTCACATGTATGAAGTTGCAGTTGCAGTTGTGTTTTAACACGCACGCGTGCTTGCAGTTCGACTCGAAACCAACAACGACCTCCGTCGCAAAATGTTAGCACACGCGACCCAGCAACTAGTTAGCAAGTGACCCTTCACATGTGCGATCTTTTGCGACAGAGGCACACGTGACCGATTCCGGTGCTTTGGCAACCGTAGTTTAATCACTTTCGAATTTCCTTTGGAAAACTTCAATCGACCTGGGTCTGTTGTTGGCTCGTAGACGTACTGCACAAAGTGATTTCTTTTCAACCGAAAAGAATCCATCCCAATTGATGCAAATGCAGTTGAAAGTGTCTAGCCCCTCGGCCCCGCAAACGCCTGCTTCATCGTCGTACCGGGCACTGTCACCGAACTCGAATCAAAGTATGACTCCTCCTAGTGGCGGCTGGCCGTCACAGGAGCAAGGCTTCGCTTTGTCGCTAATGACGCTCCAAGTTGTGTGTCTGGTATTTTTCGCTGTCAAGTTCGACGTGGCCAATCCCCATAATATGGCCGAGGAGGAATCGACGACTAGTTCCAATCGACTGCGAGACTACTACACCATGTACATGGACGTCCACGTGATGATTTTCGTCGGTTTTGGCTTTTTGATGACCTTCCTTCGCAAGTACAGCATCAGCGCGGTTTCTCTTAATCTTGTCGTCGCGGTCATGTCGGTTCAGTGGGGAATCATTGCTGTGACCATGGCTCACCAGATTGGTGTTGGCGAGTACTCGACTAAAATCATCGATGTCTCAACTTTGATCAATGGCGACTTCGCTGCAGGTGCCGTGCTGATCAGTTTTGGAGCCGTGATTGGCAAGATCACACCGACCCAGTTGGTGTGGATGACGTTCTTTGAACTCATTTTTTACGCCATCAACGAGCAAATCCTGGTGACGTCCTTAAATGTCGTCGACCCTGGTGGTTCGATGGTCATTCACGCGTTTGGTGCCTTTTTCGGGTTGGCACTGTCGATTCAACTGGGTGTCCCCACCGCTGACGAGCAACTTCACAACATCTCTCAGTACAGCTCTGACGTGTTTGCAATGATTGGCACGGTGTTTTTGTGGATGTACTGGCCGTCGTTCAATGCTGCTATGGTATCTACTGACGGCTTCCAGCAAGAGCGAGCGGTCGTGAACACTGTTTTGAGTATTGTCGCTTCGTGCGCAGCAGCTTTCGCTGCGACAAAAGTACTGAGCCACAACAAGAAGTTTGACATGGTACACGTGCAAAATGCCACACTTGCTGGTGGTGTCGCTATGGGTACGAGTTGCGGGTTCACATTCAACCCCGCCATTGCAATCTGCATCGGCATGCTGGCTGGTGTCACGTCGGTGTTTGGCTATCGCTTTGTGACTCCGTTTCTAGAAAGGAAGATCGGGTTGTCGGACACATGCGGCATTCTTGATCTGCACGGATTGCCCAGCGTGATCGGTGGGCTTGCCGGTGCTATTATCACTGCGAGCGTCTCTGATAGCAACTACGGAGACAGTTTAACGGAAGTGTACTCGGCCCGTGCCTACCGCTCTGCCAGCGAGCAAGCAGGGTATCAGTTTCTCGCGACAGTGACCTCCGTCGCAATCGGTATCTGGTCAGGCTACTTGGTCGGCTTCTTCCTTAAGTCACCACACTTCTTCCGCCAGCAAAAGCGCAAATTTGAAGACGAAGAGTGGTTCCATGTGCCGGAGGATTTTCAATCCTCCATGTGCTAACTTTTTCAGAGGTACTTCCCGAGAAAATACATCTACATATTGACGTACGCTGAAGAATCATTAAATTTTACCAGCACTGCTTTGAAATCTCCTGCAAACAGAATCTTACTAGTGCTTCTGTAGGAGGGGTTGTTTCCGAATCGAGGTAGGCGCTTCACCGCGTTCGCAAAATCAACATGTTTTGCCAGAAAAATTGATGCGATGGCTGCTACAGCCACGAGAAGTGGCTCCTCGACCCACTGGGAAATAGCGAGAGGTTGGACAACAACGGCAATACGAGGAAACCCTTGTACCAATTAACAGTAAGTAAATGTAGAAATTGATGGGGACGAAGTTAATGCTGCGCTTGAAGTAAAGTGCAGTTCGTGCTTTTGAGCTGAACCTTTGGTTGGGCAGCAGACAAACCGAATTTCAGTGGGATCCTTATGTGATCTCACGATACATTGCAGGCATGTGGGACGCATGCAACGAGATCGTTGTACCGCTACAAACAAGCAGTATCGACTATCCAACAGCAAACACGAAATGCGTTCGGATTTGTGTTCGCCTTCACATTTTCTCGTCACTACCGGTAATGACATTGCCCGGGTCGTCTGTGTGTTGCGGTCTCAGCTGAATCATAGTCACGACACGGTTGCTTGTCGCCCACAACTTCATTGAAAGGAGAAGGATACGGCGCCTTCAGCAAAAACAGCATGAGAGATGCTCAACCATTTTCACTGAGTTTACCACCAGATGGTAAAGGTGTGCATACAACCTTTAATAATCGTGTGGCGACCATCGAACAGCAGGTCACCGAAAACCAAGCGCATGGGTCGCACGTGTCCGAATTTCAGGTCTGGCAGCACTGAACAAGTAAGTGCCTCCGCCAAATGTTATTTGCAGTATGGACCAGACTCGAGAGAGGTGGTCTCCGAAATGCAAATCTCTCATTCCGACTTCCATCGACTGAATTCCACATCGTCAATCCTATCGTCGCTTTCGAGTCAACATGCTCGCCCGAATTACGGTTGCTACTGCTGCTGTGTTTGCTATAGTCCAGTGCTTCGTTAACCCTGCCGAGGCACTCGCAGAATCTTCCTCAGACGACGGTGGGTTTGCAACGGGGGCCTGGGTCCCACTGAATTCATCAAGCTACACGATCACGGCACCTTGCGAACAGCAAGAGTGGAACATCACGGAGCACACTGCTAGCTCGATCTGGCTGCACTTTTCCTCCATCGACTTGGCGTCGGGTGCAAACCTGATCGTTTCGGCGTTGAACGGGTCAGAGCCGCAGACTTTCGCGTCTCAACTCGCGAATGTCACCACCGACCCCATTCCCAACAACAAAGTCGTGGTAAAGTTTGTACCGCCTACAGACGGATGCACAGCCAGCTCTGTATCGACAATGAAGTTGGACGCAGTCGGGTATGAATTCGCCGATGACTTGCAGGTGACGAACGAGGAGCGTGAGATCTGCGGAGCTGCGGACACGATGAAGAACGTGGTGTGTTTTGAGTCTGGCAGTGACGAAGACAAGACGATGGTCAGCAAGGCGAAAGCCGTGATGCGCACCCAGCGTACGCGTGAGGATAACGCCATCGTCACGTGCACAGCATGGCTGTGGGGTAACCAGGGCCATATCATTTCGAACAACCATTGCTTTTCAAGCCAGGAGATGGTTGACGCTGCCAAGTTCGAGTTCGACGTGCAGACTACCGGGTGCAGTGATGACTGCACCTTCACCACCTGTCCTATCGGTAAAACTATTGCCGGCAAAGACAACGTGAAGTTTATCAAGTCCGACGCTACGCTGGACTACTCCGTGCTACAGATCACGAATGCTGCCGACTACGTGAACAGCTATGGATACCTGCAGGTCCGCACTAGCGCTCCATCGCAAGGTGAGCAGATTTACATCCCACAGCAGGCGAAGGGAGGTGCGAAGAAGATCACCAAGACCGATAACGACGCCGACACAAATGCTGCGACCGTAGCAAACGTCGACTACTCGGTCACGGTGAGCGGCGTCACCTACACTCACCTCATTGCCTACGCTGCCGACACTGACGAGGGAAGTTCTGGTTCACCAGTGATCTCCCAAGCAGACAACACTGTCGTGGGACTCCACCGCATCGGAGACTGTGATAATGCGGCCACGCCATCGGACCAACTTGCTTCTGCTCTCCAAGCCATTGTATCCGACAATGATGGCTACATGTCCGCCTGATAGAATACATATCAATGTTGTGTGGTAGATCCATGTTTTCATGCGTACGGAGATCACTTCTTCTTCGAATATATGTATCGATGGGGATACATCAAATTTTGAACCCTGCTCGATATGGAGTTGAAGCGATAACTAAATCAAATATCGTGAGCGTGTTAACGTTGCGCACGTGCATCTCGACTTGTACTCACGATAGTTTTTCTTTATCGAGTATCTGTGGTATTGTACAGTACTTCAGAAGTATTCACTCAAACGTCAAAGTTGCGCTCGTAATTTAGGTTTTTGCGGGCGGATTCCCATCGCTGATAGTTTTGCAACAGATAGCGTTGTCGTTGGTTGCAAGCGAGACAGCCATAATACTGAGATCGTTATTTCCGCTGAGGCTTCGTAGACATTCGCAAAACGAACGTGATTAGCTTTGCAATTCATCAACTGTCGTGTAGATAGATGTCGATTCATCACCTATGTTATCCGCGAAAACTTGGCTGCAGGCCACTCCAAAACGCAACTCACTTTATAAGGAATGCTCACGCGTTTTAATCACATTCAGCCTGTAAAAGCGCACAAACGCACACACCGCTCTTTCTATCACTAATTGTCACGATATCTTCGTAATTGGTGTGCACGCGAGGAAAAAAATGTTCCGTAGAAAACGGTGCTTACCGGCTCACCATAACCACAGTCAACGGCCGATAGGAGTTTAGATCTTAAACATTTTGCATTCGTTCTCACCTCTGTCTGTTGGTGCTCTCCTGGTTTTGTTGAAAGTCCTGCTCGGACGAGTAAGTCGAGATATATAATTAAAGAGTAAAGGAAAACGTAACGCTGTCATTCACTTTTTGCCTCTGCAACGAATGCCTCCACTTTTCCCAGAGTAGTGTCATTTCCCAGGTAGTGTTATCTCACTGAACTACCCATACAGATGAGCATACATGGGCATCGACTGGACCGAGTATTTCATCCGCCTTTCCATCCGAAACTTTGGGTCTAACACATCGGCCATTAACTCGTATCTCACCATCTCTCATCCGCGCCATCATCAGGCATACCAGAAAGTCATCAATCTTGAACTTGGTCAACGGTCGATTGATGAATGGGACAGTAAATGGCTTCGAGCTTCCAGGGTCAGCAACAGCTGCTGCCATAAAGTCGAAAGCATTCTTCGGCTGCGTTATGCAGACGTGTATCAACGTACTCTTTTCATTGAAGCAGGAGAAATACCATTGATTTCTCAAATCTGTCAGCAGACCGATTAAAGTACAATTGCTTCAAACTGGCAGATACCAGTTTTCCAGGCTTATGCAATCGCTTCATTGTTTTCTTCCGTTCGACAACCACACGCACCCCTGCTAGCGGCACACATTGTTGAGTTGATCGGCGATCGACCAGTAACACATCAGCCGTTCCGTTCATTTTGAATGGTAATCGAGGGTCGAGTATTGACAAGGTAGTCTCGTCGTCGGCGACGTCCAGTCAGAAGAGTTTGTCTCTTTCTAGTGATATCTTGAAATGTGTCTCCAGATACGCCACGTACTTAGACCGCTGGGCTCTTGCATCTTCTTTGACGTCCAGCCATTCATATTCCGGGATAGCTTCCGCCGAAGTGACCAGTGGCTCTTCAATGTCCATGTACTCGACCTTGAGTCGCATCTTGTTCATTATTCTCACTTGCCGTTCTGAATTAAGCTCCGAAAACGAGTACACCGACCGCTTCTCTTCTCGTCCCTCAGTGATAGATTATTTAAACCAATTCTTTTAGGTCATTAGTGTCGCTCAGAGCAGCGACAATACCCTCCGGCACCACTGCCAGTATGTGGATTTGGTTACAGGATAGCTGTGGCATACCCGACAATACTTTCCGAAGGCCACACGCACCCTGCAGCTCATTATCTTCATGTATTAGCGACTTAATTGTCTCGGTCTTCTTGCCCTTCTTCAGTTCCTTCACATCGTTCATGTCGGACTCGAGCCACATGCCGTTCTCCTTGGACAGGACGAGCTGCAGGTCTTCTGCATCACACTCAACCGTGTCCTCATTTTCCGTCTTAATCGCAGTTTTCAAGTGGTCCATCGTCAAGTCCACATCAATATCGATGGAGCCCGTCACACCAACCAGCGCGTAGTTCAGTGTCACCGTAATGAGAAAGCGAGAAAGAAGACAGAACTAGACCAAGTTCAGCTTGTATCCTAAACTTTTCTTACCGGTAGTTCATCTTCGAGTACGTGAGTGACTCAAATGGGGGTGAACCTACGAGGCGAGCCGAACAGCCAATATGGACACAACTCCATGCATACCATACTACCGAAGAAGTCTCGCAACACGACTAGCTAACGCGCGACTCGGGACGGAAGGGTGCCACGAAAATGCTTCATTAAACGCCGTGATGTTTCGTATAGGTGGTTGGTGCCGCATCTGGGCGTACAGCTCAGGAGACTCGTGAACGTGCATGACAAACGCGGCACAGTCACGCAATTTCTCGAATAGTCCGCAGTCGATGAAGCTATCGGGGTTGAACAACTGAGAAACGGTGGTAGAATTGCCCAAATATACGGGTATGCTGCCTGCGAGAAACGGATTGACCAGCTTTTCGGTCACATATCCGGCCGCCGGTGAGTTCTCGAATGCGATGACGAATTTATAGCGCTGGAATATGTGTACGGCGTCATCATTGTACCATGTTGAGTACCGAGAGGTCACTCGTGTTGTGTTTGGGGGTCTTGAACTCCTGCACACACTCAAGAGCATCGACAGGCTCCATTGAGTTCAACATGTCGAACATATATTCTCGCTGAGGTCGATCACAGCGCGCATACAAGTAGGCACAGAATCGACGCTCAAACAGCGATCCATCTTCTGACAATGGTTCTGGCGCCGCTGAAAGTAGCGCTAAGGGGTATGCTCAACGCGCTCTCCGAACGATGAGCTTGCCACTGAGATATATGCGTGATTCTTTCGATTTACACTTGACACAGTCGACAATAAAATCACTTGATCGTCCAGCCCTTTCGTGCTAACAGGCTCACCCGCGATCATCATAAGTTTTGCGGAACGATCAGCTTCACCATCGTCCATTGAAAAAGAGTATTCGTGTATGTAGCGCGCAATTGCTTCCTGGCATCCAGGCTTGCTGAATGGTTCACAATCGGCATCAAGAATGGAAAACACAAATATATGAGGCATGCTCTTGTAGTTTTCATGCAGTACTTTCTCCGGGACGACAAGGATGGGGCGCTGTTCATGCTCGAATATAGCAGCAAAGAGACACTCGAGCACGATAGATGAATACGTAGCGTGCGGTGAGTATGCAACCATTATTGGCGAGGCTTTTGGATCAGCAACAAAAAGGTTATGTCTCCACAACTCCAGATGTGGAAGGGAAAACTTTCCTGATTCCTTGGTTATTTGATACAGCCGCTGAAATTGAGCACGCAACTCCGACGCAATTTGATCACACATCGACGAATGTTGGTCGTCATTACCGACGAGTGTTTGAGCTTGGGCACAAAATCTGCTGGAAAAACGACTGAGAGTCTCAGCTGACGGAAAGTACGACAAAGTAACACTTGCCATGTCAGGTTGTGATAGGATGCTCGAGACTTTAAGAAAAACCGAAGTATTGACATCATGGATGTGAGTTTCAATATCCAGTGGAACGCCAAAGGTCTGTTGTGCAGCTAGGGTTATGCGCAGCAAGCGATCATCCCGATGCCATGTCATCTTGTCAAACCCTGAGCAAAACTCTCGCTGTCCAATGATATTTTCGTGAATCGATTGAATGCCCAAAGGTGACAAATCTGCGAATGAAATTTGTCTGTTTCTGCAGACTTCAAGACGAAGGCTTGAAAATGTTACCGTGTGCTCCACGTGCACTTGAAGCGTTAGCAACCAGAGAGCAATACTGATATCGTCCATGCCACGTAGACCTCGTAAGCGCTCCGCATTCTTGGCGATGAAGCGTACACAGTCCATCGACATCACGTAGTGTGGGCCAAACGCAAATGGGGGAAAGGAGTTCAAACGATAATACTCCTGTGGAAGATAATATCGATTTCTTTTGTCGCGAACAGGGATCTGCTTGCGACCAAGAATTCTATCCACACTTGGCCCATATAATAGTGCTGAAAGCGTCCAACTTTCTGGAGATGGTCAACGAGGCGGTCAACCCTCACGTAAATATCGTCGTCCGCGATCATCACAAATGGAGTCTGCGCAAAGATTCAGCCGCAAAGCGCAGGAACTCTTTCACCTTGTTTGTTAAACCAGGATATGAATCCTCGCAGTTCAATTCTTCTGTCAGCACGTCTCCATACGTCTGCTTTTCCAAAGTAATTGCACTTTGGATCTGCTGTCGTTCATGGTCACTCCTACCGTCAAAGTTTGGCATGCATCCTATGAAAATCATTTTCACATCGCGCGGAAGAACACTTTTACCCGCCCACGTGTCCCGGATCGCTTGCCTTCTCGCGAAATTATCCACAAGTGCGCTTTTCACCCCAATCACAAGAAACAACTCGCTCGAATTATCTGCTAGTGACGAATATGACGTTAAAGGATAGGTGTGATCATGGTCAAGTCTAGTCTGTTCTGCCCATTGCAAAAGAGTCATTTCTGCCGGTAGCGCCTGCTCTTGACGAGTCTGCTCGACTCGCACGTCAGTGTATGCCTTAAAATCCAGGTCACTCACAATGGAAACTCTCGTTTCTGATGTTTCGTGATACCGAAAGTCGCCATTGCTGTCCGTGATGAATCCACGGGTCGAATAGTTCCCCAGTGGCAATGTATCAAACACCAGACTGGGATTGGTCAATGGCGTGCACGTTTTCCAGTCACCACTGAGCTCCACACACACCACTTTGTCTCCATAAAAACTTAAGTATCCTTCCATCGTCTTTGTCCCAATTTCGTATCGAAATTCCACTGGAAGCGGCTCCACTGCTCCGTCGCTCGGATACATCAGTCGGAAGCTCGTCAATGGGTCTTCGTCATGCTTGTGAATTGCTCCGTCGATGTCGGCTGCAGCAGATGTAGCTGCATTGACATACGATGAAGCATACAGCCAGAATAGCAACACAAATATTACCAGCATGGCGTATTATTAACACAAGATCGCTAGCAGATCGCTATGATTGTGATGATGTGACTCGAAGGTCGCTTGAGCGTCTTATTGCTGTTCGTCTACAGTTTACGTTAGCATATCGTTAGCTGAGCCAGGGGGCTGCCACCCACACCATCCGATCGAAGCCGTGACAGAATTGACGTCCTTGAAGCACGTTGCTGTGGATCGAGCGGATACCGATCGGTGATAAGTCTGCTAATGACAGGAAAATGTTCCGGCAAGGATGACTGCGAAGACTGGCGAAGAGTGGTGTGAATTGCACGTGCACTTGAATGGCGAGCAGCCACAGCCCAATGGTGGTGTCGTCTTGCCCACTTAGAGTTCCAAGCCGTCGGCGGTTCTGTGCGATGAACCGAGCACAGTCCATCGAGAGAAGGAAGTGCGGGCCAGCTGCATACGGCGGAAACTGTTCGAGCGGATAGTTCTCCTTCGACGTGTAGTACACGCTTTTCGGATCTCGTATCGGACGTAACGCTGAAGTGTGCAACTGCTCTAGCGATTCACCGACGTATACACCTTTGTGCAGCACCAAGCTGCGAACATCCGCTGCAATCTTATCGATGCGAGCATAGATGTCATCGTCAGCGATCAAAACGAAAGTTGTCTGAGGTAGGAAGACCCCGAGCCATTCAAGAAGCCACTCACTTTATCAGCAAGGAACGCACGCGCGTCTTGACAGTTCAGTTCCTCAGTCAGTAAGTCCCCATAAACCGCTCTCTCGAGCTCCACCGCAGCCTCAAAGCGCTCCCGATCGCGGCTACTCGAGATATCCTTCAGAATTGGTGAACACCCGAGGAAGAACACTTTTACATTGGAGGGCAGAGTTGTTTTGTTGGCCCATGTTTCCCGAATCGCCTGCCGGCGTGCAAAGTTCATCAAGAGGGCCGTCTTGACACCATTCGCCAATAGAATCTCACTGCCATCGGTACCACCGGCAGCTTGTGCCCAACCTGTTGGTCCAGCACCAACGCCATCATTGCTGTTATGCTCTTTCTTATGCTGTTCCGCCCATTGTAGAATATTCAAGTCCTGTGGGAACTTTTGCTCCACCCTCACCTGCTCGATCAACCTGCCACGATGAGCGTCCAAGTCTGTGGTATTGACGATCGTGAATGGAACTTCCTCCGTCTCGTGACATCGCACAGTGCCACCTCCATCCGAGATAAACGCGCGTGCAACGTAGCTGCTCAGTCGAAGATCCTCGAAAAGACCGTGGCCCCCATAATCGGCGAGCATTCTGCCGCCACCCTCTCAAGTTGAGATTCAACCTCGACACACACGAACTTGTCCCTGTACTGCGTCTTGAACACATCTGCCATAGCCTCACTACTCATCATGAAATCGAACTTGAAGCGCAGCGGGAGGGTCGCCATGTCCCCGGCCTTCGGGTACCAGACTGTGATGTGGTCGATGGTGTCAGTCCCACTCGAACTTGCACTACAACCTAGGCACTGGTCTAGTGACAAAGCGTTGACGATGGTGCTCCATACCCACAGCACACACAGCAGGCATCGTTGACGTGCCATTGCTAAAGATCGCTTCAACTTTGACAAGGATCGATCCCCTTCAACCCAAAGGTCGCGTCAGCGTCTTGTCGACGTTAGCATGTCCTCGATTGACTCACGTGACTGTCCACCCCACACCATTTGGTCAAATCCGTGACAGACGTGATGCCCTTGAAATATATTGGCGTTGACCAAGTGAACGGCCAGCGGCGATAAGTCTGCGCACGACAAAAGATCATCCTGTAAGGCCCGGACCACAGGATAACGAACGCGTGTAAACTAACTGCATGAGCATTTGATTTGCGAGGAGACACAAACCAATGCTGACATCGTCATGTCATTTGAGACTTCGTATGCGCTAGTGGTTCTACAAAATGAACCGAACGCAGTTCATCGAAAGCAAGAAGTGCGGTACGGAGAAACTGCTTCAGCGGGTGACTCTGCGTCGTAGAGTTTCGTAGTCGAATTAACACCTCTGTGCGGCATGAACGCGCTTAAATGTGCTATTTCATATCAACTTTCGCGTAGATGTCGTCACTTGCTATCACTACCGCGGAAGTTTGGTTACAAGCCACTTCAAAAGTTACTCACCTTTTAGGCAAGAAATCACGGCCGTATTGACCAGCCGGTGTTTTTACTAGCCTACGTATCTCGAATCGCTTGACACCGTGCAGTTCGTCAGTACGGCAGTCTTGACGCCAATCACCAACGCAGCAAGCAGGTCGCTGGCCATGGACACCGGCGCGAAGATATATTGCCAGTATTTTATTACTGTCGTGTCAAAAAATGAACTTTAAAAAGAAAAGCCAATATCTCGCTTCAAAAGTCAAAGGTGCGAGATGACTTCTCGGAAGTCAGAAGGTCCTCCATGCCGTACCATCAATCAGGGTAACCCCGTGGTTCAGCCAGCAATTGAGACAATGGCGACAATGGCAACGGAAGCCACAGGCGACGAGGCTGTGGCCTTCACGTTCGGGGACTTTACGCTAGAGGAGACGCAGAGGGCGCTGCAGGACGGTACGCCAGCTCCACACGCCTCAGCAGACGCGTCAGGCGGGCCTTTTCCCCTTCAAAACCTCCTGATTTCCAGTCCTGATTGACACATTCATGCTGCTGCTTATGCTGCTGCCTGTGGGTGACGCAGCGGCGCTGGACTCGACGGAGCAGCAGGAAACAGAAGAACAGGAAGCCCCCAAGGCGCAGAAGTCGTGGGCGGAGACGCTGGGGGCCCCAAGTCTAAAGCCAAGACCCCCTGGGGAGCAGCCACTGCTGACGACAGGAGCAAATGTCAACAGGAACTGAAGCCGCTGGGCTTTGAGGAGGCCATTCAGGAGACGCTGCAGCGTCTGGACGTGGCGGCACCGGCTAAGGAGATGAAGAAGAGGTGGGAGAGCAGCAGTAGAAGAGACAAGGGAGAGGAGACTGATGCTATGGGGATTTTGATGGTGCAGAGGCCTGGTGAACCAGGGCAATACTTGCTTCCAGAACGTGATTATGCAGTCTGTACTGGCCTGTCCGCCGTTCCTTAAGTGAGTGGACATGGCTAAGTGTTTGTTGGGAATTGTGCTCACGATTTTATCTTTGATGTGTGTTTTAAAGTCTGCTGGCGGATATCTCGAGTGCCAGCGCGCCGACGCAGGAGCTGCTAGCTACAACGTCGACTTTCAAGGCGTGGAGACATATGGTGGCCTTTACTCGTGAATTTGAAGAGCCCACGTTGGCACAACGTAGGAGCTGTTGAGATTGCAAAACGTGTTCTCATTTTGGGGCTGCCTAGCTAAGGTTGAAAATTTGTGCTTGTCTTTTCCAGTGCAGTCGCAGGTGGCTAATGGCGGACACAGTACTAACGACGTGCAAGGCAAGGTTCCGAAGGCGATCCGGATCAGCGGCTACTTCATGGACGTGCTGAGCGCCTTTCAGAAGATGCGTGGCGAACAGGAAGATGCACTTGAGTTTTGGAGTTCTTCTTGGAGTATCTTCACTCCGAATACGAGAAGAGCGGACTCGAACTGCCGGAGTCATGCGAGAGACAAACGAAGCGCAGCGCCTCCATTCAATCGTCTCAGAAGCAGAGCGCAGCTAAATCTGACGCTGCGTTTGAGAGTGCACAAGCATTTGATGAAAGCTGGGCAGAAGTCGGCAAACGGGGAAAGAGCAGTGTGCTGCGACAGAACCCAGTTGATACCATTCGCTCACCGATTAACTGGCTATTCAAGGGTGCGCTGCGCTCAGAAATCAAGACGAATGGCAAAAGGCAGAGCTCAATTACAGTGGAGCCGTTCCACTGCTTACATTTGAACCTCGATTACGAGTCTCAAGAACCTTCATTTGTCACTGGTACGAACGGGCTGGCTAAGCCGCTTAGTGCGCCGATCACGGTTGAGGAAACGATCCGGAAGTCGTTTGAGATTGAGGTGATTGAAGACGCCAACCAGATTCCAATGATGAAAAAGTTCACCACCGTTGAATCTCTGCCTGTGGTGCTGACGCTGAGTGTCAAGCGGTTCACGTATCACCCGGAGCAGGGCCCCGTCAAGCTGCAGCAGTTCGTGAAGTATCCTCCGTTCCTGGAGTTTCCGACGCAGTTTTTATCGTCAACCTGCCGTGCTGAGAACGGAATGGACGTGCCAGGTGTTGCTGCTGGCAGTGGACCTGGCTTTTCATCTCCTCCGATGTACGAGCTCTTTGCTGTAGTTTCGCATTTGGGCAAGTTCGTCGTGGGCGGTCACTACACATGCGTGTGCCGCGACAACAAGGACCAGTGGTTCCGATACGATGACGAGCATGTGACCTCCATTTCGGAGGCCACTGCACTGAGCGAAACCGCGTACTTGCTGTTCTACATCCGAACAAATAAGCGCCCTACGCCGCCTGCCCCGGCACCACCGTCTCCAGGCTCTTCATTCACCAATGCAAAAGGTGGATCGAGACACAACAAGGCTAGTAATGGAAACGCTAATGCCGGGAAGGCTGCTTGGAAGCAGCCCGCTGCTGCTCCGGCACCAGTACCAGGAAACCGACCCATTCCTGGAATGTCACCGACAAAAAAGCCGGGTGCAACGAGGAAGCAGGGCAAGAAGAAGGCTTAGGCAAATTCCAGACAGGTAGCACGAGGTAGGCTGAGCACACAGCGAGCAGTCCGCCCGCTGTTGTTCTTTCACACCGTAGATAAAATTGAACACTCTCGAATTGCACGACTCGTACGATTTTGCTGTTCATCTGGAATAGCTCGCGACAGTCTCCTTAGAAACGTAGACTCCACTTGGTCGTGTCAGTCGCTCAAGATATTTGGAGGAGAAATGCTCACTTCCAGCACGACACCTTCGGTTCATCAAAAACGATGGTGTGGGTCGTGCGTGAGGCAAGCGTTAACGTGATAAAAGCCTGCTTGTTGGAACTCTTCGAGAATCTGCTCTCGAATGGTGGCTACTCAGGCGCCAGCGTCAGTTTACATCCGAATGAACGAACGGATGAACTCGAAGGTGAGCACTTCAGGCGAAAACCACGTCCAGCCAGTGAAAGGTCTCATTTAAGTTTTTGGCTTAAACCAATATATACACCTAATTTTGCTTTCCTGCCTCTAATTCGTAGAAACATGTACCAACTGGTATCTGCAGACGAGAGCGACGGCGTCCGAGATCGGACCTCTGCGTTTGGACGTATTTGAACATGGACAGTGTGAAAAACGCGTGGTATTTAATGTTGCGTCTGTATCGCGAACTCCTATACACCATCCATAACAAATTTTGGCGAAGAACAAGCCAGTCTGATTTTTCTCGTTCTGCTCGACGACGACCATTCACGACAGCGCCTTCCTCAAGCAGCGGCCTCCTTCAGGCGGGGTCTCTCACTCGCAGCGATGGACGAGCATACACTCGTTGACCTCGCAAACGCTCAAGAAATCAACCAAGTAGTGGCAGATGTCATCGCGGAGCATGCAGAAGCAAGACTCGCTAACACAATCAAGCACTACACCCCTAAGCAGACTGAGTTCAAGAAATGGTGTGCTAACAAGAAGTATTCCGATGGTATTATCGTGAGTGAAGGGAAGTTGGTCACTTTTAAAGACGTACGTTATTCCCCGCGGCAACAAGCGCCAGAAAACCAAGAGCGGCGAGGCTAAATCCCTCAGTATGGCTGGCGTTGAGGCATACGCTAAAGCTGTCATTGATATGTACAAGCTTCAGCAGACGCTGAAGCTGAACTTCCATCCGCACCCACGGGGTAATGCGTATCACGACCTTTTGACACTCTAAAACGGGCCGAGACAGAGCGGAAACGCAAAACTTATGAGGACCGAGCACTAGGCACTGTACTCGACGGCTACAATGTGGAAGATATGGAGCTACTCACCGAGTTTTGGCTAAAAGAAAACAGCGGAGCCGCTCTGCGCAATCGTGCAGACTTTTTCTCGGCCATGCTCTCCTTGCACGAGGAGAAAATCGTAGGTTCATTGAGTTTCCTGATATGCTGACATTGGAGTTGCCGGACGAAGGTTCTCAGCTCTGCACCCCGCTTGTGATTATCATGAACCGTGGTAAAACGAACCAGCACGGCAGGATCGAGTATGGTGCAGCATTACGCTGCAAGAATGTGGTGGTGTGTCCATTGTACTTCACCTGTTTTGGCGCTGGCAGATTGATTGTGAACCGTTTCCGGATGTCTCGTGTCGTGAGCACTGGTATGATATCCACCTTATTACTGGAGCTGATAGGACAAAGGAGATATCATACAATACCCAGTTAAGCAGGGTGAAGCGTGCCTTCGCAGCTAGTGGGATTGATTCGACCGTGTGGACACATGCCAATAGAGGATCGGGAGCTAAGTTAGCAGAAACGTTTGGTGCGAGTGAAGACCAGATCCGGCGTTTAGGCCGCTGAAATGCTGCGAGAATGGAAGGTTGTTACCTTGCGTCGCTTCCCAAAAGGCAATGAGAGGATTTCCGACGAAAGGCGGGGATACTGGCTTCGCCGAGGCTCTGTCACCCCAAGCGAAGAATTACAAAAGTTAGTCTACCCTGAAGTTGAATCAGCAGCCGAATCGCTAACTAGAAGTGCAAAGAGCGAAATTGCCGGTAGTGCATTTCTTCAAATGCTCCGGCACATGCGTGTTATTTCCTTCAGGACTCGGTTATTCTCAGGCGCGAGTATCCGAATCATCGCATGTGGGAGCATCCGCTTTTTCGACTACTGAGTACGTGAGTTTCGACCAAGAACTAGCATCCGTGATGCCAACGCTCTCCCAGCCAGCAAACCAGAGTCTCGCAGTCGTAGTTCCACAGATTGCGGAGGTCTTGAAGAGAAATATGGATGTTCTTAACGGAAAGCTGGATTCACTAGCGTCTGGAATTGACACACTGAAGAGCTGGACCAAGAAGAGGCTAATTCTGAGTTGGAAAGATATTAATTCTGAGGATTCCAGTACAATTTCAGTGACAACAAGCACAAGTGGTTTGCCTCTTCCGGAAGAGTCGACAACGACAGCCAACAGTGTTCGACTCAGCAGATCTGTTACTTCCGTGGTGGATTTGTGGAGAGGTACTCGATCGGAATAGCAGGAAATATATCGATTGCTGAAGCTAACAGAAGATTTGGGTCCAAATGGCGACAGCAACCAACGGAAGCTTGCTTTTATCTTCGGCGCAAGAAGTACTATGATGCCATTTTGACGATATCGTCAAGAGGTAATGTCACTTGTGTAGTAGCTGCGAAGCAAGTCGAATCGGCTCGCCGTCAGTCCGGAAAATCGTTGAACGCGTTTACAACTGAACTGAAAGCTTTCACACATTGATAGCATGCGTTTTTAACCGATTCACAATAACTTGACCTGGTCAAATTAATGTGAACCAACCTATGTTCACAATAACTTGACCGTTCAGATTAATCTGACCGATTCACAATAACTTGAACCTAGTGTCGAGTTCAAGAGCCGGTTCAGAATAGTCTGACCGAATGCTATTGGCTACTTGGGTGGTGGGTGCCAGTGGACCTCCTCGCACACCACATTCGTCCCTGTCCCCAAGCCGAAGCCAACGGTGATAAGGGTTCAGACGCCTCTGCGTGTGAAGATCGAGAAACTCAAGTTCTGGAGAGACCATCCTGAGTGGAGCGCGGGTGAGGCTGCGAAGCAGCTGAATGTACTCAAACCTACGATCCTCAGCTGGAAGAAAAAATACTGGCGTCAACTCGACTCCATTGACATTAGTGAGTTGGGGGACCGCATGCGCGCCGTTGGGGGCGGTCGCAAACACGTGTTGACTTCGTATGAGCCGGCTGTCATCGAATTTTTATACCTGTTTGCGAGATGATGGATTTGTACGGAAGTCGGACGTGTTTGATTATTGTAGCAAGATCAGGGAATTCGCCGAGCTAAAACCTGAATCACAACGAACTTGGTTGCTGCGCTTTTTTGAAACGCTACCACCCCAGCCTAAACCAGAAAGAACCACATAATACATCCAGTACAAAGGCAGATCAGAAGAACGAGCGAGGTGACGTTGTAGATGATGCGGAGGAAGGGGAAGTGGAGAATAAGGCAGCAGACGTGGGCGAGAACAACGAAAAAGGGAAGGAGCCTCAAATTTTTGGTGCTGAGGTGAGTTCTACTGAAATCGTTATTGATGATGATTCCTCGGATTACCACAGCGTCGCCGGGGTGAGACTACGCCAAGCTACGAATTCAGACCGCGGCCGAATAAGAATATTCCCGTGCTTCAATCTTCCGAGGCGAAAACCCCGTTTTCGAGCTCCATTCCACTGTTTTGTGAAGACTTGATCTCTTTGGAGCAAGGCTACATGGTAACAAACGCCATAATCGATTTTTGTATTGCCAAATACTTCGAGAAGGATGAAACAGACGGAGAAGAGCAAGCACGCGTGTATTCTGCCGGCTCAGCTTTTTTTTCGAGATGGAGTACGCTTATAACTCGCGAAAGGACCACCCGCGCAGCTTTCATGGCATCACTGGGGATATTAACTGGAGTTCGTACTGCTATGTGCTTCTACCCGTTGTCATGGACGACCACACAAGTTTTGTTGTCGTTGAAAATCCACTGTCACCAGAGCGCATCGTGTTCTACCATGTCAACACACTGAGAGGTGGCCATGGCGTATCTGTTCTCCGTCCTGGGATGGCCTTTTCCTCTCTCAAAGGTGGGTGCTCAGGCGATGAAGCATTATCTAGTAATCTTTCGTACAACTACATTACGAAGCCGCACCAGAGTAATGTAGTTGATTGCGGAGTGTATGTGCTGCATTACATGCATGTCATACATATGTACATCTTGAAGCACCGCCCCGACACGCTGGTCGAGCACATGCCTCAGTTGACCACCGGCAAGTTCAACGTTACGAAGGCGGCTGGTTCCCGAGAAGATATCCTGAGACGACTAAGGGCCCTGGAATAAGAGCGCCACTCAAGAGAGGACATGTCAGTGAAATGCGCCTACGAGCAATAGCTGACCATAAATATAACTTGCTAACTGGTTCTAATTGATTAGTGAATGCTTCTTAGCTTACCTTTGTTGACATGTCAACGCATTCCGCAGAGAGGCGATATTTGAGGTGCTGTGTGTGAGTGTGCTTGAGTTTGGAAGAGAAAGCCTCTGAACCCTCTGAACGTATATCAGCACGGTCGTGCTCGTCCGAAATTGTATGATCTTCACTATAGGACGCGGTCCGACATACGGCATGAGATACCCCTCAGTATAACTACGAAAACTATAGAATTTGATGAACCCGAATTTGGCGGGAAAAAGGTTGGCTGTGGCGGGAGTCAAAGTGCTAGACGGCGATTTTGAGCGGTGCTCACTTTCAAAACGCGCGCAATGTTCAAGAAATACACTGTGGATGAGAAACAAGTAATCGTGTCATGTGCAGCTAGCGACATGGCTTCAAATGAAAACTATTGTGGAGAATAAATTCTGACGTTGCCGGCCGCGCCGGGCAAGAAAAAGGTTACCCAGAAGCGGAAACGGGTCTCTGTTGGCAGACGTCTTCTAACACACGAGGTGCTACAACAAACCAGGCTGCCAGTACGACCCGGCCTGCTAGGAAGCGCAAACCGACGAAGCCGACCCCGCCAACTGACAGCAGCGTAACTGAGATCATCGAATCTGCGCTAGTTTTACCCATATAGCAAGTGAAGTAGCTCATTAGTAGACACACATTCTCATCGAATGAATACAATACTTACCGAAACTATAGAAACAACAACTGGGTCTTCGTCGTCATTTTTGCACGCTATTTCCAGCGCTACCCCAGTCCGGCAGCGTGGCCCCCTCCTGCCGGGCTCTAGAAGTTCACAGTAGGGGACCTTGGGGCAGAGGACGACAGGAGACTCGAGCCACAGCACTTGGACATCTGTACAGCCCGCGCGGGACGGCGAAGTCGACCTTGCGACCTCAGGAAAGCCGCCGGTCCGTGGCGCGTCGTCCTGTGCGCTGTGGGCGTCCGCGTTGTAAATTGTATTGTAGGCTTTTCAAAGTGGCTACATCCTTGTTAAATTAATAACCTATCCTTATGTTTCAAGCACCCACATATGTTATATGATGATAGACCTATCCCCATTCGGTGGCGAGCTACATCGCATACTGAGTACAAGTCAAATTCCGGCCTAAAAGCCCGCTTTTGGGCTTTTTCTAGGAAGCTTGAGTTTCATCCCGGGCCAATGATATTGTGCTCCAAGGCCGCGACCAAAACAAATCACTTGAAATGGAACCAAAATCAACTTGAGGAAATGTAAAAATTTGTCTCTCTCGCCCAACAGATTCCCAGCAGCGCCATCCGGAACACACTGCTATCAAACTGGCCCCTAATTGATCGTTTCCCTTATGCTGTTGCAGCATTGGCAGCATCTTGTGGCTCGCATGAATCGCAATTTGCAACAAGGCAGAGGCCACCGTGATGTTCTTGAAGATATCAGATTGGAACGGGCAGAGCACTTGTCATTCGTGAAGTCGTGTCCGGCGTGACGCTCGAAGATCGTTTTCTATAGATTTGATTTGGGTCGCCGAAGATCGGAGACCGTGATCGTGTGTCAACCTCTCATGGTGCTCCGATGCCTCGTAGTGCTGTGGCTGTGCATTGTGCACGTAGCTTGCTCAGTATCAATTGAAAGTGATGACCCGCTTACAAGTCTTCGGATCGTGGCGCCTGGCGACGGTGCAGTGGTGGTGCTGCCTGTGGTAGTTCGACTGGGTCTCCAAGTGACAAGCACCGAGGCGTTTGAAGCTCGTTACGGAGACATGCACATCTGTGTCGAGCTGAATGGAGTATGGAAGAGCTGCAGAACGGTAGAAGGTCCGCCAGTGTTTGACAATTTGCCGGAGGACAACTACACTGCCCAGGCATTCATTACAGACGAGCGAAATGCTGGTCGATCTCATGAGACTGTCGAGATTTCCTTCGCTGTGCTGAGCCCTGGTACATTCAGGTTGCGCACAGAGAAGCTACTGGAGCAGAGCCGAGAGGCCCAAAGCTTCCCGGAAGATATCGATATCGTCAAGTGGGCTGAGCATCAGCAATACAGTGAAGCCAGCGAGAAGATAACTCAAGTACTGCCATTGTCTGGCAGTCCTATGGTTGTGATCGGGATCAAAACCGCAGTTGTGACTAGCTTCCCTCGTCGCCAAGCGATTCGTGAGACGTGGGCTAGCTCAGCTACACTTCCACAAGACGTCAAAGTGCTTTTCCTGGGCTGTGAGCCGAACGTGGCAGTTTTCCCGGACAGTGCAGACCGGGATCGAATTTTGCGCGCAGTGGCCAAGGAACGAACGACGTATGGAGACTTGCTAACCGAAGAGCTAGAGTGTATTGACTCCTACGAGCAGCTCTCCGACAAGGTGAGGTCTTTCATGCACCTAACTGCAGCAGAGTTCCCACATACCAAGTTCGTGATGCTTGCGGACGATGATATCTACCTAAAAGTTGACCAACTTGCTGATTATCTACGCGACGAGGCTCCCCGAGAACGATTGTACTTAGGAGAGGTGTGGGCTGCAAAGTATGCGCACAAGCAGAAGCCTATTCGAGAACCTGCAAGCCAGTATTACCTACCAGAAGACAAGTATCCGATGAGCACGTTGCTACCCTATGCGTCTGGGCCTCACTATGTGGTTTCGATGGACTGCGTCCGCTTTGTTGCTAAGAACTACTGGCGTTTCCGAAGCATGAACGGGTTAGAAGACGTGAGCACGGGCATCTGGATGATGCAGATGCAGGTCCACCCGCTCCACGTCCCAGCATTCTCGAGCATCCGAGATTCCGCTGCTTGTGACAACGACCTCATTTCGTTTGCGGATTTGTCGACGTTGGGCATCCGGTCAGTCCACACGAATCTCCTCGGCAACAAAAGTTTCTGCAATGGTTTCCATTCTGTAACGTGGCAACGGCACGCGAATGTGCTTCCTGGTGCAGCTGAAATGCTACTGAGATCAGCTCCAAAGTCCCAACTCACTCGATCCTTTTAAGTTGAGGTTGTCAAAAGTGCGACACAAACTACCGTGCTTGTTTCAACTTCAGAAACGATGGGAGTCAAGTTGCATTTCACACCAACATCTGAGTCCGTTGATGGATTCGTCCAGCAAATCTGTACGCAAGTTGCTCCTTATTTCCCATACAGCACACCCAAGCTGTAAGGATCTCTCGATCGAACTTCACAAACAGCTTCAACATACTTGAGTTGAGTTTTATACCTAAATAGAGGATCCAGCGTGTTATTTTAGCTGTTGTGCTGGACTCGTCAACTTATTTAAAATCGTCCCCCGCCTCCTCGTTCTCCCATTGGTGCAAATCCAATCTCCTACAAATAGCCAGGGGTTTCAGCCTCTTCGTGGCACTCTGCGAGCAGCTCCATTAGCAATTCGTTATTCGTTAAATAGTGCAGCTCGTCCCCCTTGATCGCCATGAGCCGCCCGTCCTCCCGCGCGCCCGACGACCAGACGAAGCTCAAGAAGCAGCTCACGGAGCTCACGAAGCTCGAGGACAACAAGTTCTGCGCCGACTGCGGCTGCCGCGGCCCGCGCTGGGCCTCCATCAACTTGGGCGTCTTCATCTGCATCGCGTGCTCCGGAATCCACCGGTCGCTGGGCGTGCATGTGACGTTCGTACGCAGCGTCAACTTGGACTCCTGGACGGCCGAGCAGGTGCAGCAGATGCAGAAATGGGGCAACGCACGCGCCAAGAAATACTTCGAGGCGAATGTACCGCGTGACTTCCGCGTCCCGACCGAACACTCGTCGGTTCGTGAGAAGGAGATGTGGATCCGAGAAAAGTACGAGCGGAAGCGGTTTGTGGCCCAGGAGGAGCCCAAGGAGAACAAGAAACAGGACAGTGAAGAAGAGGACGAGACGACTGCGAGACGACGCAGTCGTCGTAAGGAACACGGCTCGGGGTCGAGACACGGCTCCAGGACGGCGTCAAGAGAGGCCACACCGACGGTCGCGACCAATGACATTCTCTCGTTTGATGTGTTTAGTGCACCCGAGCCTGTGAAGAATCTGGTGCCGGTTGCAGTTGCAGAGCCCAAGCAGGAGGAGTGGGCGGCGTTCGGAGGCTCCACGTGTGCGCAGAGTGGATTTCAGGACGCGTTCGCCCCGGCGCCAGTGGACCCGCACTCGAACAAGATGGCCAACATCATGGCGAGCTTCGGTAGCTCGAATTCGACGCCGCAGAATCAGCAGAACGCCTTCCCGCCTCAGCAGGGAATGCCGCCCGCCCCGATGATGGGCATGCACATGAATGCCGGCATGGGCAACATGAACGCCATGGGAGGCATGATGCCTCCGCGACCCATGGGAATGAGTATGGGCATGGGTAATGCTCCGCAGCAGGGATTCATGAACCCCATGATGGGACAGCAGCCGCATATGATGGGACAGCAGCCCAACATGATGGGACAGCCCAACATGATGGGACAGCCCAACATGATGATGAACCCGATGCAGAACCAAATGCATGGCGCGCAGGGCGGATGATGATGAACGGTGGCGGCTTCCAGGGTACGCCAAGCAGGATGATGTGGTATTGGTACATCTAGAGTGCTTGTACTAACTAGTTGTTTTGCTTCGTTCTACCAGGTGGCGTAGCTCCGATGGGAATGAACTCGATGGGGATGAATCCGATGGGAATGAACCCGATGGGAATGCAGATGAACCAAGGAGGATTCCAGCAGCAACATCAGCAGCATCAACAACAGCAGCAACAGCAGCAGCAACAGCAACAGCAGCAGCAGCAACCGCAGGCAGGGGGCTGAACCAGTCATTTGTTAACTTCGGTTAGACTATGTCGACAAATCAATTCTCTTCTCCTGCTTGGCTAGAGCGAAGGAGCTTCCTTAGAGCACAGATATCCGGCCACCCTTCCTAGACCTTCGTAGTCTATCTCAAATAAATACATGCATTTATCCTTTGCTGGTCACCATGTTCATTTTTCCTTCTGTTCATGATTCGAAAGGTGCCAAAAAATCTCGCTAGCTTGTATTCGATTGCACCAGAGACCTTAAATGTTTGGCTTCCATGATAAAGTTAATCATGTTCTTGCTAGGGATAACGCTCGCGTCATCCTCTTGGGTCAACATGTCGAATAGTTCATACCGTTCACCAGTGGTGAAGTCAAGGTCATTCGTAGCAAGACACCTAGAGAAGCCGTCGAAATCAAGAACTCCAGCAGTCTCGACTGTTTTTGCCGCTTCTTGCATCTGGGAATCAAACGTAAGCTGCCAAGCAGTCATGGCTCCACGGAAAAACTCCTCAAGATCAATCGACTTCTGATCTAAGCCACGCCGGTATAGCTTCTCACGGAACAGCATGAAATGGCTATTGCGTTGCATAACTGGTGGAAATGACAGCTTGCAAGCTTCGAGAGCGTGTGACGCTGGCAATGTTCGAGTGTTTGCAGGCTCGCCATCTCCAATAAACTCTGTCCACATTGAGATCAATGTCGAGTAAGCTAGCGATTGAACTGACGTTACTGCAGGGCTCGAGACTGAATTCGATCGGGGATTTTTCTTGGCGGCAAACAAGCTTAAGATGCACTTGGCAAGCTTTTGGAAGAATGCGAAGGCGAAGTCCTTCGATTGCAGATGAACCTTATCAGCACCAAAGAACCAGCAGAAGAGCTCGCAACGGACATTTTCATTCTTCACTATAGTGAAGTAACGAACGCTCAAGCTGAAGCGTGTGCATGACTGCGATGGACTTGATACCGTACTTGCGCACCAAGTAGTCTTTGGCAATCGTTTTGAAGGATCTTGATGCTGCATCACGTCTCAAAAATGACCATCGATCGTCAAAAGTGAGCACTGACACAGCTTCGTTTCCGCCGCCCGGGGAAATCTCAGCTGCATCTCGAGAGAATTGCAAATGCAGGATCGCCGACACAAGGTGGCAAACCTCTGCTAGTGGAAATATATGTATCGAAGCGCTTGATTTTCGTGGAGAACCGAAGCGGCTACCGAAACTGATCGCATTCTTGCGACGACCTGAAGGTGCAGACAATGGTCGCTTTGTAGAACGGCGTCGTGACTTTTGTGTTCTTGTATCATCTTCCTCCTGTTCAGCGTTTGGTACTGGTATCTCTGGGATTATTTGGCTGTGACGATCACCATTGTCACCTTCATCGTCAATTAGTTTATGACGGCCACAGACACATTCACAACGGGGATTTTCTGCGTCGAGATTATCCTGTGGTTGGCGCTGCAGATTTTCGTGTTCCTTCTTTAATCTCTTGACAGGGCACTCGTACGTGCGAAGTCGTTCCCGAAGTGCTTTTGGCAAGAGTGAGGAATATTTGGGGTCGAAAAAGGATACCTCGACTGCAAGGTCTTCCACAAGCTCCAGCAACTCATGCACTCTCTTCCCAATGCGTGCTTCTTCTGAGTGAAATAAAGCTACTGATGGGGATAAATCTTGCTTCGAGCCACGATTTTCATCCTGTGGCTGCAATTGCAACAATTCGTGAAGATCGTCAACGAGCGTTTGATAGCGTTTGTCGTCGTTGGTCTCGTCGCGTTCGTGAAGTGCATCCTGAAGTTCGCTCGGTGTAACGTAGTCAAAGCACTCTCGCAGAAATTCTCGTCGATTTTGGCCCTTCATGTGACCCACAGTCGCTGCTAGCGAGTCTGAAAGCTTCGGTACGTCTCTCTCAATGGCATTTTCCAGAAGCAGGTTCAGTATATGACGAGCTTCTGCATTCGACCGCGAAGTAAACGCTTTTAAGATTTCCTCGCTTAGTGTCTCCAAGCTCAAGTCCTTCAGCTCGAGCACCGGGGGGACATCATACGGATCAAGTTTCTCACGTCTAGCAGGAACTCCTTGCATAAAGGTGGCATCAACAAATGCAGTCGAATTGGCAGTCCGAGATTCGTGAAGCATTTCGGTAAGAAGCTTCACCTCGTTCTTGGAGGCATCTGCTACTGCCTGCAAAGTTTGGCAACGCATTTTTGCGCTATGAACTCCTGGAACCAAGGCCTGCCCAACTCAAACAAGAGGGCCGACTGGGTTTTCCCTGACTTTGCATGACGCTGAAGCTCGTCAAAGTTGGAATAGACTGCTGCTCTTAGTTCGTCGATGACATGGTTAAGAAATGGGTATTGGTCGTCGAGAGCAGAGCTCATTTGTGTGAGGCATGCGAAAGACACCGCCGAGATGAATGCGTTGGGTCGAGGCATCCTGCTTACTAAGGCTGGTAACACATATCGATGAAAGTGAGCTGCAAGTCAACATGAACATAATCTCAATACCCAACGCACCTTTTGCCTGTGTGAAGCTGGTCTCGCAAAACAGTGCTGGTGATCGGAAATTGGGCTGCTCGTCCTCCCACACCTTCAAGAGTGCATCAAGCTTCATATTCAACGCAGTCGAGTCGGTCTCCTGCAATGCCCCTACTTCCATCATAGTTGTTTGATGTTTTGGTGGAGATACACACGCTTCGCACACACTGGAGACAACTTTTTCCGATGTTTGCATCGGAAAAGCGATCGTCTCAAGTTGCATGTATCGTGCTTGACTGGCACTTGTCGGACGAACGGGTCGAGCTGAATTCGGTCGTGGTGAGGTCTGTGCCACTCGACTGCTCGTCGTCGAAGCCACTTGCGATGCTGAAAGAGGTCGTTTCGGTCGAGCCGGGACTTGGTCACGAAGTTTGACAGACTCGTGCTGGAAATGTTTCGTAGCTCGAGGACTCGCTTTAACTCCACCAGCATATGGAGAATGCATTGTCGACCAAGCAGCACGAGATGGTTTGTGGGTTTGTGGGCGTGGTGGACGCCCTGGAACAGCTTCGGATCGTGGTGTCGATGCCATTTTTCACAGCAACAAGTGGTGCAGTGTGGTGTTGAGCAGGTCGCCGCTAAATTTACGAAACTCATCCTGTTCGAGACCTCTGTCGGTCTCGAGTCGCCGGCCTTATTGAAACGGTGGGTCCTGCAGAGTCGAAACACAACTGAGCAAGATGGCTGCAGCATTGCTGCAGTACCAGGCATGTCTTGGCATAATGGTGCGACTCCAGGTCGAGGACTTGACCATGCTCAAACAGGATTTTGACCAGGCTGGTCGAGGACTGTCACTGCGTGAATTCGTCAACGTCATGCTAGATCGAGTGAGCTGGGAACCTGACAGCGTCGTGAACTTCATTGAAGACCTGGTCGAGCTTTTCGCCCAAGTAGATGTGAATGGTGACGGCACCATGGAGTGGGAAGAATTCACGAGCGCTATCATCGAAGGTGGAATGGGTTCCTTAAGTGGTGGCAATGACGACGCAGCAGGAACGGCAGCCCAGCTTCGAGACTTGCAGTATGAAGAGCACCCTCGGTTTGTGGACAATGCTGTGAATCGACCCCCAAAGAGGATTGAATATCTCCCAGAGTTTCGTCGATTACTGCTGCTGGAAAGTTCTCGTCCAGTGGTGGAGTTGTTAGATCCGCAGGGCTGTTTCCACCTGAAGCCGATGAGAGAAACAAGGATGGCACTGCAGCAGTTTCTAACGGAGGTGAGAACGACTCAAGTGTTGATTCAACTGCAGAGGATGTCACTACCGCAGGTTTTTCGTTCACACCAACGCTACCAGTTGTGAACAAGTTTCATCCACTTTGCTACATCTCGGGCTATCGACGCGACCAGGATGAAGTGCGGTCCGAACGATCACCAGTGCAAGCGCTCAAGTATCTCGCGGGATTAGATCTTCTTGCAGTGTCGGCCGGAGATTTAAAACTTACGTTCTGGCCAACGACACTCCTCACAGCATGCAGTACAAGTGCACTGGAGACACCCCGACCACTAGCAGTTGTTCACACACCTCGTCCACAGCGTGTGCTCGAGTGGAGCTCAAATACACAGCATCTTTTCTCAATATCAGCAGACCTGCTGATCTCAGTGTGGCATGTGAGCCGTGATCGATCTCACGTGACTAGTGCGAATACCGGGAACACGAAGTCTCGAAACGAGTCAAAAAGCGATGGCACTTGTGAAGTGCGCCTCGTGACCACGCTTAAAAAGCACACAGATCTCTTGCAAGACCTTTTGATTCTCAACGACGATACTTTATTATCTTGTGGCATGGACAACACTATATACCTTTGGGACACACATACATTGCAGCAACGTGCTTCACGTCAGGGTCATCGTCGAGGTGTTCGCTTGATGGTCAAACTGTCGTCGCAAGTATTTATGAGTGCCGGGTTCGAAAGCGAGGTCTACGGCTGGGAGATTTCAGCGCTTGCTACCACGCCAGTATTTCGACTTTCAGGTCACGGCTCGCCTGTGTGCTGCATCCAGCTCATTTCGTCCGCCTCTTATGCTGCTGCTACTGCCCTGATGAAGAACACGAAAGCAGGGGCATCGGGCATAAGAATGCTAGCTGATCAATGCATAACTGTGGACGACGAGGGCTGGTTTCGCTGGTGGACGTTGGCCAATGTGCTGTCGATGGAGAGCACTGATGCTGAATTGAGCAGCAGTCGACGTTGTTTGCAAGTCTTTAGATTGGGTAGCGACCTGAGTCGTACTCCATGGCGAGCTCACTCGCTAGCCGTTCTTAACAATGGCCAGAGTTTACTCGTCGCGGGGGTTCATAAGCTTAAGTTACTTCGGCGAGTTCGAGTTAAACCACGGGTACTTGCAGCAAGTGCAGTACTTTACAACGAGGCATCCCTTACGATTGCAACAGCTACCGACCGTGAGGTTCGCGTGTGGGACGCCGCATCTGGTACTTTGCTTCGCTCGTATCGTGATCTCGTTAGCACCGATATCACGTGTGTTGATCTGGACGCTCGCCAGCGAAAAATTGTTGTTGGCGCACAAAATGGAGAGCTTGCGGTCGTCAATTACCTCAACGGAGCAGTACTTGGCCGCTGGACACCTCATTTTCAACAAGTCTCAGCGCTCTTGTACTGCAAAGAAGACCGAACGGTTCTTACAGCTTCCTGGGATCGCTCGCTTCGACTGTATGATGATGATGTACCGCGAGTGGGAGGAATTGCAGCTCAAAATGTACTATTGCGATGCATCACCGACGCACATGAAAACGATATCAAGTGTCTAGCATATTGCCATGCACTTAGTCTCGTTGCTAGTGGTGGAATTGACGGTGCTATCAAGATTTGGGACTACATTTACTTCCTCCTCGAAGACACCTGCATCGCACCTCCTCCAGAAGCAGGAGTCTCGTTCAACGCTTCACCTACTTCGCACAACATTTCACATCACAACGCAAGCAGTGAAGTGAACGTGCTCGAGTTTATTGAGCCGTATCCATTACTCCTATCAGGCCACGAAAGCGGTCAGGTGTGTATATGGAGCCTCACTCCTTCGAAGCCAACAACACTGCTCCTGTGCTTCCACCCGTTCCATATGAGCCCGGTCCGTGCCTTTGGTTCAGCAGAAAATCCGTCCGTGATCTCTCTTGATGAACCAACATCATCTGAAGCTAGTGCTTCAACATCGCATGGCAAAGCACCGAATTCAGACCATGACAGTCCAACGAATGCTTATTCTGAAGGTTTACAAGCAATCAATGATTCGTCTTTATCTTCGGATCCAGCACCAAGGCCTACGAGTGCCCCAATTCCTCCTGTATCGTCACCATTGACGATAGCAAAACTTAACAGCGCTGTTACTTGTTGCCGAACCTTTACGATGAGACTGGGGGCCAACTTGCTGCAGGAATTGACCGCGGTCGGTTCCTGCTTTTCATTGCAAGTTTTTACGGTGAACTAATCGTGTGCGATATCTCAAAGTTGATCACCGCGTCACACGTTCGCGCCTTCCGTGAGGAGAACATGCCATCACAACAGGATCGATCATATAACCCTCGACGTCGTTTCTTGAGGCAGGGCAAGCATGCGAGACGACTTCGAAACAAACATGTTAATGGTTTATCACCAGGAGGTCATCTGGAAACCAAGCAGCCCCACGTGACTGAATCCGATGTGTTGTGTACGCATCGATGGACGGCTCACCGTGGCAACGTGCGATGTTTGCAGATCGTAGCTGAGCCTCGAGGTGTCCTAACTTGTGGAAGTGATAAAGGTGTCTATGTCTGGGATTTTCAAGGTCGACGTATGGGGAACTTGGCCACTGGAACACCAGCATCTCAGCAATCGATACCTGGCCAACAAGCTGTTGATACTACATCTTTCGATGGTGATGCCTGGAAATGGGAAGTCAATGTCGCTGGTGCTGCAGCTTTTAAGCGAAATCAAGCTGAGCAAATCTGGGACGAGTTGAAGAGTAGCAAGCTGAAGATTGCAGCGGCGAGACAACAATCAATAACGCTGGCCAACCGAGTGCGTAAGCGAAGCAACTTGCTCAGCAGTGCTAGTACACCACTCCTTGGCCAGTCGTCGAGGGATTCATGTCGAGCGAGCTCTCAGATGCTGAACGGTAGCAGCTCTACTAGTGTTATTGAATTGGCTAACGCGCAAGAAACGAGTGTTGTCGAGTCTCGGGTAGACGAAGAGCAGCCAGAGGAGACAGAAGCAGCCATACCTCACACGAGTCGGTTGTTCCAGCAACTGCAGGGCAAAACAACATGGAAGAAGAGCGATCTCCAGCTGGCAAGGCAGGCAGCATGGGAAAAGAGCGCGTGAAATTTCAGCAACGCATGAAAAAGATAATGAGACGAAAAGCAAAGCAAAACAAACTGGAAGGACAGGCCGATGAAGCAGAAGGGAACCAGAGTGGCGAAGGAAGCAGTAGTACTGTCAAAGCAATGGATGGTAGCGACGTAAATGACTCGTTGGGAAAGCTAGATGTACTAGGTGCAGCTGGAGAAGTGGAAGACCCCACCATGCTTCTGCCAACGCTTCAAAACCCCGTACAAGACCTGCCTTTTGCTGACAAGGACAATTGGGCGGTAGGGAGTCTGAACCGAGAGAAGCAGATGTACGAGCACTTCCACCGCGAAAATGTTCGCCGCAGTAACAAGCAGATAGCAGGAAGCAGTGGGTTGCTGCGTCAAAAGCGTCTGGAGAGCTCGCTTGCAACAATGGACCTTACGCCGTCGCCTTTCCTGCTAGAGAAGCTCGGTGTGAGCTGTATCATCCGCGATAACGTGGAGGAGCCAGATTTACCAGGGTGGCGAAAACAAACTAAGAAGCCTCGGTCAAAGCGTGTTGCAGCAATTGCTAGAGCACACTCCTTGAGTACTTTGCCTCTACCCCATCAAAACCAGTCAGAGACTACGCTCGGTTCGAGCAGCAGTACCAGTGTGCTGCTACCCCGACGTAGCCTCTTATCAACTCTTTCTCAACAGAATGACAAGCTTCCTAGTTGTGGTGATGATGACAACAACAACAGTTCCGAGTTCCCAATGCGCAGGAGTTCCTTCACGACTTCTCAAGACCAAGAAATCGATGTAGCAGCAGAAATTCTCGACGTAGACGGTATGGAACTACCAGAAGCAGCTACCGACAGCACTTATGGACAGCAGTCCATGAGCCCGAAGAGTGCAATCAGCACGGAAGAAAAGCAACAAGTCTTGCTCAAACCGCGCCGACGGCATCCGAAGTCAGCACTCACAACAGCAGAGCACAGTCCGAAGACTCGCAAATGTGTTTCTTCCTCCAGCTCTGCCGGCACTGTTCGCAGTGCGTACAAGTTGAAATCTTTGCCAAAGGAGCACAAACAAGCCAAGAAAGTGCGAATTCGCTCGGATGCAGCACTGATGCGCCAGGAGCGCTTTGGACCGTACTCGCGCGACGACGTGGTCAATATTTACCGCACCTTCCGCAAACTGGATCAAGACCAGAGCGGTTCGATCACTTTAACCGAGTTATTGGATGGCTCTGGGTTGTTTTCGGGAACGCACATGCAAGACAATATCGGCAGCATCTTCAGTAGCATCGACAAAGATCAGAGCGGACTTATCGATATCACTGAACTTTGCAGCGTCGTGTTCGGAGACGCACCCCTGAAGTGCTGGGGGAGATTCTACGCTTGTGTCGATTACTCGATGCGGTGGAGAAGACTCGACGCATGAGGAAGAAAACACTCTCGGCTGAGCAGGTGCAGGAATTGCAGAACCTCTTCAAGGTAGGTCATGTTGAAGTTGCCTTCAACTTGAAAGTGTGTCATGCATGATGCTGATGACGTTTTGTGTGCTTTACTAGCTCTACGACAAGGACGACAACGGCGATATCGACGCCGCCGAGCTGTTTGAGGCGCTGCGTTACAATGATCGCTTCTACGAGAGCGACCGCCGAAACTCGATGCAGCTCTCCATGGACGACGTGGCGCGCATCATTTCCACCTTTGACGTGAACGCCAACGCATCTCTCGATTTGGAAGAGTTCATCGAGCTCTTTAGTGAAGACGCCTAGTCGTAGTGTTCGTACACTTGAACATCACAATTGTTGTCGTGCCACTGCTTCACAGCCACAGCCGTTTGCCATTCATTCTCAAAATGGTGTCAACTACTATACATCCAAATGCGCTCCGCCACCACGGTGACTGTGGCAAGGTGTCAGTAGATAACATCATGCATCATGGAGGTTTGATTGGAAGCCTTGCGTGGTGCTGGCATGATGGGAAGGTGTCCGTGCCATGGCCGAGCCAGCAATGCCGAGACCGGTTGGTTGACAATCCTGTCTTGCATCATTCTGTCACTCACCACACCACGAAGCAATGTTAACCATGCGTTGCAGTGTCGGTGGTCTCCGTCGTTGGGCTCTCTCCACTACGAAGTCCAATGGCAGACTCGCACTTGCTCGTCCGTCCACATCATCTTCCCTTTCAAAGGAGTTTGAATTCCAAGATGCCTCGTTGTCAACTCCAGAGTCCGTAGACCTCATGGCGTCCGTGGGCAACACACCGCTGCTGAAACTTCCCACGCTGTCACGACTCACCGGTTGCAAAATTCTTGCCAAGGCCGAGTACACGAACCCAAGTGGCAGCATCAAGGACCGAGTGGCCAAGTCGCTCATCCTGGACGCCGAGCAGCGTGGACTGCTCAAACCTGGAGGCACCATCATCGAGGCGACGGGAGGCAGCACAGGCATTTCACTCGCACTTCTGGGTGCTTCGAGAGGGTACAAGACGCTGCTGACCATGCCCGACATCACTGCTAACGAGAAGGTGCAGATGATGAAGACCATGGGCGCTCAAGTGCACATTTTGCCTCACACGTCCATGTCGGACAAGGAGAACCACTTTTTCCACGTCGCTCAGCGTCTTGCTGAGGAAACGCCGAATGCATTCTGTCCCAACCAGTTTGACAACCTGGCCAACATGCGAGCGCACTATGAAGGCACAGCTCCGGAGATTTGGCAACAGGTTGGTGGTGAAATCGACGGATTCGTGTCATCAGCAGGGACCTCAGGCACGATCGCCGGCATGTCGAGATACTTGAAAGAGCAGAACCCCCATGTGAAGGTGTGGCTCGTCGACCCGGAGGAGACCAAGGGCATTTCCATGTTCGTCAACAACGACCGAAGCACAAGTTCTATGAAGGATGGTTTCGAGATGGTGCCTATGGCACAAGGCTCAACCATTGCTGAAGGCGTGGCTGCACTCGCTCGTGTGACTGCGAATTGTCGCGAGGCGATCACCGATGCAGGTGTCACTGCTAACAACCAGGAGATTGTCGACATGGCCTACTTCCTACTTCGTAACGACGGTGTCTTTGTCGGTCCCAGTAGTGCACTGAACGTGCTCGGTGCAGTTAAGATGGCACGTGATCTCGGACCAGGCCACACCATCGTAACTATCCTTGCTGATGGCGGTGTTCGTTACGGCAGCAAGTTGTACAATGAGGACTGGCTTCGGGAACACAACATACTTCCCCAAGAAGCTGCTGCTAAGCATGGCGCAACGTCATTAGACTTTATCGGTGAACTCACGTTCCCCAAGGTCTAAGACCTCCGTCCTGCTCACCAGTAAGAGATCAAAAGTTCTCAAATGAAGTCATTACTATTGCTGTCATTGAGATCGAATTGTGCTTTCAGACGCTTGTGATCACTAGTGTCCATTGTCGATTGTTTTGCAGAACGTGAACCGACGCAACAGGATTCATGCCGCGGCTCAACAAGTTCGAGTTTGAGCGGCGCAGCAAGCGGCAGCAGCAATGGATAAAGGAGTTTTTGCCACGAATACAGGAAGCTACTCGTCCCAATGCTGAGTACTTGCAGGACCCTGAAGTATTGGATCTGCTGCAGCATCTTTCGGACGGTGTAAATGAACTGCTCTTGGCGAGACCTCTCGATCCACTGCCGTGGCTCGCAGACTACTTGCGTCGTGCGGTACGCTATCAATTAAAACGTGAATGTCGCTGCTTTCGTCTACGAGTTTAAATGTTTGTTCAATGTGTCAATGTTGTGGCAGTGCAAACTGGGGTACGAAGTGCAGAATTCCGTGTCGGAAGCGCTGATCCTCGAGATGCATCGGAAGCGACGTATTATCCAGAGTGCGCTTCGCGACACCAAGCTGGATGAGGTGGAAAGCAAGCGGTTGATTCGGAAGATTATCGCTCTCGAACAAGAACTGAAGCTGATGGGTCGTGAACGTCAGCTGAAAAGGGCTGATCATGTATTTCTCGACTCGGAGCAGCCGTCATTGCAGTCAAACTGGAGCATCGACACGACAAAAGTGCCATCATTTTCTCGGACAAGCACCCAAGAAATGGCAAAGGATGCAACGGTTCCAACTCCAGGCTCCGTGTCGCTAGAACCGGAAAATACAGAGCTGGATGTTGAAGTGATTTCGAGCAACTACGTCTTGCGCTCCAATCTCAGCGCGATCTGGACTCGTATTTCGATGTGGTCGTCGACGTTATCGTCAAGGCTTTGGTAAATTTGCTCCTGATAGCACCGGACAGACCAGCACTTTGGCTTGTCATATACCTTCGTCATCCAATAAAGACCATGAGTCAACCGCAGGGCGTATCTGTCGAGGAGTCTGCAGCGGTTCCTCGTCGGTCATCTTCTGTTGCGTTGCAGGCAGCGTCGCCAATGTTGTTCACCACGAACTTCGAGTTGACGCGAAAACTAGAGGAGATTAAGGACGCACAACTCCAAATGCACACTCGACTCCAAGCGATGCAGCAAGCATTCACAACTTTGGAGCAGGAGCTGGCTGTGCGCAACAGGTTCATTATCAAGCTGTCTGAGACTCACGTGACGACAAGAACTCAAGCAATCATGGACGGCACATCCGTGTTTCTCAACTCGCAGAAGCACTGGGTGCTACCTGGATTTCTGCTAGTACCCAAAGCTCTCTCCATCATTGAGCTGCAAGGCTTACGTCGAGCCGAGAGCTTTCTCATGGAAAAGGACGAAGTTCGCTGGAAATTCCTGCTTCGAACTCAACTGGAGTACGATTCAGCAACGTTGACACAGAGTATGTGGCGTGGTCAACGGGCGTACCACGCCTTCCAGGAGCTCTTGAGACGACGTCGGCGTGCAGCTACCTTGATTCAACGCAACTATTTCCACTATCTTTTCACACGCGCTATCAATCTACCGCGTTGGTGTCGCCCTGGTCGGGAGGTGATCGTAGCACCCAGCATTGCTCAAAAGTGTGCAATTTCATTCCAGTTCTACCCGATGAAAGACTTTCCTACAGGCAACTATCGTCGTGAACCAAAAGGAACCAGCATCACGGAGCTCATGGATATTGCTCGCCAGGATGAAATGTGTGCGGGCTTTACGACGGACGGTGCATTCAAACGGTTCCTCCCACGAATGCTCTCTCAACTCAAGCCCATGGTGCCTTCAGATAGAACACCCGGAAGTTATGACGATGAAAATGACAACACTTTGGTTAAACTCAGCGACAAGGACGGACTTTACGTCAAGGTGTTTCCGAAGAAAGACGAGAAGCTCATCAACTCCGCCATTGTTGTGGGAGTGCCTGAAGATCGATTCGGCTTGATTAAAGTTGTTCTGGATGGGGTCGCGATAACGGAGACGGTGCCGGTCACGAAGCTCACCAACCGCTGGAAGCGAATTCGTGTCAAGCGCTTGCAGGTCATGGAACGGAGGAAGACACGTGCAATCGTTTTTGGTAAAGTGAGTTCAAGCACTATTTCATCCGACCTCGAAGAGGAGCAATCGATCATCAAGCCAGGCACCTCCGACACCAGCTACGAACGGATCGAAAGTGATGAAGAGGATGAAGAAGAAAGTCTTGAAAATGAACGGCGTCGTCAACGGCGTCTGGTGCGACGTCGTCAGCAGCAAGAACCCCGAAGCCAGGGTGGTGTCGACTTAGATGATGCTCCGGACTATATTTTCGAGGACTTGGCGACAGGTTGCATCCTGCGCCGTGGACATCCGAAAAACACACACGAAGACCCAGAAGTTTGCGCCCAAGTGATAGCCACAAGGAAAAAGAGTACGAAGACGAGCAGCACCGCCGATTCGAAGGCGAAAAGCTCGTCAGTGCTGTGAAAATCCAATGTGCGTGGCGCTCCAAGCGTGCACGTGAACATTTTAGGCAGATGTTGATGCTTCGTGCAAAGGAGAGAGAGCGTGAACGTCTTGTGAATGAAGTTGGAGCTGCCAACACACACCGGCAAAAAGCCAAAAAGAAGTCCGGGGGCCCATCGTTTTTCTCCAAGTGGCGTCGATGAACAAACAGCACGAGTTTTTCACCTTGGTGGACAAAAAAAAATGAATGAAGGGATATATATTACTAGAAGCGACTACTGTATGAGTAGCTGGCATGCCAAAGGCATGCAGCAACACCAACGCACTCGGTCCTCTCTGGCAAGCTGGCTGGGCTACCTCCACAACGGGAGGTTAGTCATGGGGAAAAGTCAGCTCCCAACTACATGGAGGTCGTCTATTCCGAGTCGCTCGTGTCCTTGGATTTTTCTTCTTCTTCTTCGACTTCTTTTTCTCGGGCGATGCACCACCCTCGACCTCAGCCTCCTCGGCATCACGCTTGTGCTTGTGCTTGTGCTTCTTCTCCTTCTTTTCCTTTTTCTCCTTCTTAGCCTTCTTCAAAGGAGCCTTGTTGGTGTCCTCGTCGTCCGAGGCCTCCTCCTTGACCTCCTCAACCAGCGGCTTCTTCTCATCCTTGCTGTAGAGCTCCGACACGTCCGCAGGCGTGTTCTCGTTCACCTTGCCGTACTTGCCAATCTTGCCATCCTTCACGAGGCCCTTCACCTTTTGAGCCATCGGTCCCAAGCCCCACCGACGAGGGTACGTGTCCCGCTCCATGATGACACGCTTAATCTTAGCAACGACGCCGTGGTCGCACGTGGCCATCACGGCAGTCGTCATCTGCGCAATGGCCACGGCAATAGCCTCACCCTTGGTCGTCATCAGCACCACTTCTTCACCAATGTCAATGTCGTCAGCGAACCGCAGCAGACCGGGGATCATGAACTTCGCACCGTAGCAAATGGCGTTCACCGAGCTGTCCTTGACCACAATCCGCTTGTACGTCGTCAGCAGCACTTCAAGCGGCCGCACAATCCGGCGCAAATACGACTCGTCCTTGTACGTATCAAACTGGAACTGCGCGTCCAGCACATCGTGCATCGTCACCATACAGTCATTTTCCCCCAAAACGCCCGATCGGACCCGTCTCAGCTCCTGCATGTGGCCACCCACACCCAGCACCAAGCCTAAGTGCACACACAGCGTACGAATGTACGTGCCGGCCTCGCAACTGACGTGGAACACGCCGAGATTGCGCTCATTATCAAACTCAATGAGTTTGCTCGAGTAGATGGTGCGAATCCGCAGCTGTCTCTTGACGGCTGAAATGAGTGGCGGACGCTGGAAGAGCGCGCCGGTTAAGGTCTCAATAGCTCGAGCGAGCTTCGCCTGCCCTTCAATGGCGCTGTGCAGTCGAACCACAGCCACGTACTCCTTGCCAGCTCCTTGCTGGGCCTTCACCAGTCGTGTGGCTCGGTCCACACACACAATGAGGCAGCCTGTAACCTTCGGGTCCAGTGTACCCGAGTGGCCGGTCTTGTCCACGCGCAGGATGCGGCGGATCCAGGCCACCACCTCGTGCGACGACGGATTGGCTGGCTTGTCCAGGTTCAGGACGCCGTAACGAACGTAATCGTGCAGGTTACGCTTGAGCGGCGACGAGCTGCAGGCGATCGGCGTGTAGTGACCCGTGCGCACGTTGAGCTGGTGGTAGTTCTTGAGCAGCAGCGGCCACGAGGACGTGTCTAAGGCTGGCGTGTGACTCTGCGGTTGGATGAGGTCCTGCCCTGCATCCGCCTTGAGCTTCTTCTTCTTGCTCTTCTTGTCCACGTCGTTCGCCGTCATGGTTACTTGCTAGCTACGAGGGGTTACGCAAATGACACAAACGGAGGGTCGATGGCCACGAGCGAGCGGATCCGTTGGCTGGAACGCGACCACACCAAGTGTACACGAATGTGAATGTACCCCTCGTGGGGTACATCGTACCCACATACAACTTGTCAGTCCATTCGCAATTTGACATCGTAACCATGGGTCGACAGCTCAAATACCATGAGCAGAAACTACTCAAGAAAGTGGACCTGCTGGAATGGCGGCAGGAGAACAACCTGCGCGAGATCAAAGTGATCCGCCGCTACCGTATCCCGGACCGTGAGCAGTACCACAAGTACAACCGCCTGGTGGGCCACATCGGCCGCGTGGTGGCGCGTCTCAAGAAGCGGCCGGCGACCGACCCGTTCCGACAGCAAACGACGACGATGCTGCTGGAGAAACTTTACCACATGGGGCTGGTGCAGAGCAAGAAGAGTCTGCTGAAGGCGGAGCAGGTGAACGTCTCGGCCTTGTGCAGACGCCGCCTGCCCGTCGTCATGGTGCGCGTCAAGATGGCGGAGAGCATCAAAGAGGCCGCGACGTTCGTGGAGCAGGGCCACGTCCGTGTGGGCCCCACGGTCGTGACGGATCCGGCCTTTTTGGTCACGAGACCCATGGAGGACTTTGTCACGTGGGTGGACAGCTCCAAGATCAAGAGACACATCCAGAAGTACAACGACAAGCTGGACGACTACGAGCTGCTAGGCAACTAGGGAGGACGATGGTGGTTGGTTGATATACCTTTTGTTTTTGCTATGCTGTTGCAGTGCATGTGTGATTTTTTAGTCGAGTTGGGTGAGATTGGAGGCTGATCGCATGGTGGTTGGCTTTTTCTTGACTTAAGGAGGCACTTCGAGCGAGCATTGAAACTTCGTTACCTCAGTGTTATCATTTTGACAAAAAGCTAAACAACGTCGTAATTCGACCCTCGCGAAGAGGTCGACAAAGGCTTGATAAAAAAATGATGTTGATGGTCCGCTTCCTCAAAATTCACGAGCAACATATTTGAGTGAGGCACGATGCACTTGCATTCGAGCGTCAAAGCAATATTTGCTGGTCGCGGGATAATACGTTCAACGTGATCTTGGTCAACGCAACACGAAAACAAAACACCAACACACGAGTGTCTACTCCCTCGCAGTGCTTGACTCTTTTCGTCCATCACTTTGTTGTCGATGATGGGAGGACATTTAGTGGCTTGGGCCCAGACACAACTTGGACACTTCTGCGAATGAAAACCGACGGGTGCTACCAATTTCATTTGAGATGCCTCCCAAACTGCGATCAAAAAACGATACCACACCTGTAGCAGGGCGTTCGCTACATGGCTCCACACGATGGCTTGAGATAATGCCAATCACAAACAAGTTGTCTCTAGGGATTGTCGTCCAATGCAACTTGTGAAGGACGAGAAACTCGGCTCCGTCCTCTTCCTCCATTCTCAGCAGCCCAAACGCTTTCAGAGCCCTCGTCGAGTAGTACAGATTGCCATTGTCCAAACGGTACCCAGTCAGCATTGTCATTCTGTTGCGTACTCCAAAGGTTGAGTCAACGCAGCAAGGCGTGGAAAATATGGCCAACGAGCGATGTTTCCACCAGACAAACGTCACTGCTAAACAGATGCGCACAATAACGATGTTTGCGATGATAACGACGACGACGATACCGTGGCATATGAGGCCCCAAAAGTAGTAGGACACCGCGAGAGCTGTTGGTCTTGAACGCTTCAGGTCCGTCCTATTCAAGGCCGTGAGGAAATGCTGCAGCGAAGCAGCAGTCACCAGCTCGCCTACAAGAGTAGATTCGTAGCTGAACAGCAGTCGTTTAACAAACATTCGCCATTTTTCAGGTAACCTCTTCGTGTTCTCGACGATCTCAAACAACAAAAGCATCAGACCGGAGAGATTGTAGCCGAGTGACACGTACTGCAGCATGGTTGCGAGACCATTATTGGCGATGATGAGGAACAGGTCGCTCATGATGCCTTCGACGAGCAAAAGTAGCAGGGCAGCTCTATGGTAATTCGACGCCCCATGAGCCGACAAACGTAAGCTCTCCTGAACAAAAACCACTGCCTGTCTCCGTCGAAGACCTTCGCCCATTTGTTCGCATCTCCGGCCGTAGCGCTTGCACGAGATATAGCTTCGACGCAGCACAAGAGACCGATACACGAGCCACGTCGCCCCAACAATGCCATACCAGTAGGACCACTTGTATCCCTCGCCTCCCATGTATTCTGCCAAGTACTGTCCGTTGATGTCGTACGTCCCGAGGCTGTTCCCAACAATGTACGACGCATTATCCCTGGCACAAAACGTGCCTTCCATTTCAATGTAAAAGGAATAGTACCCGATGCTGCCATGGTAGAAGTTTTCGACGTAAGGGAAGCTGTCCTCAGCGCAGCTCGACGGAGTCGTATGAAAGGGTGTCACCGTTGAGCTTCCGATGAAGTAATTCCCATGCACATTGTACTGTGGAGTTACGTAGTGGCAGATTCGGCCATGCTCCGTCGTGTAGTAGTGCGTGGCCTCCAGGTTCCACCACACCTGGGCCAACAAGTGCGTTCGCACCGGACAGAGCTCCGTCAAAAGTCTCGTCTGCTTTTGCGTTCCCGGCGGTACAAAGAGACTCTCCGTGACCTTGTGCGGCGTCAAGAACTTGAGGAAGCTCCGCGTTTGCAGCAGCAGCGGCATTAGGCCCATGCAGGCCCACGTTAGCAGCAGCATCCGTTGGGCCGTCAAAAAGCGACCAGCTCCTGCTGTTGGAACGGGAGACATCTGCCCTTCACGGACAATTTTACTGGAACGCATTGGTGGCGCCGTCCACAGTGCTCGAACGCCCAATAAATGGCTATGGAGCTTCCACTGCAACGGACCTGCACCAAGTTCGTGCAACGGGAAACGGCTCTGCTTGGACCAAGGATAGCTCACTTCAACTTGCCTTTTTCCAACAGTGGTACCATGTACCACACAAGTGGTGCTATGTACCCCATTAGCCAAGTTCACCCAAGTGGTACCACGTACCACAAGTTCCAGTTTGTGTGCTAGACACCAATTGCTCCATTTTGGTTCCAGCATGACATCGACGCTGGCGTCGGCCGAGGCGGTGGACTGCCGGCGCTTCCTGAGCGCGTGGGCGCGGGCGCAGGCGAGCGAGGAGCTTCACCTGGACGGCGACGTCGTCCAGCAGGTAAAAAGCAGTATAAAATCTCCTTAAAACCTCGTTCCTTGCTCTAAAATGGCGTCTAAAACGACGTCTTTGTGTTGCAGTATCGGCAGCTGGCGCAGCACTTCCAGCGCCTCCTGCAGGACAACGACGAGCTGAAGGCCCTGGAGAAGGAGGTGGCGCCTGTGCTGGAGGAGATCGCGGCGCTCTCGACGGCAGCAGCAGACGCTGAGCCGGTTCGACGCGTCCCAAGGGCAAAGGAGATCGTCGCAATGAGGCAGGAGCGGACTCGCGCTATCAGAGCGCAGAACCTGCCAGCAGAGACGGAGAAGGACAGTGAGAAGGCTCCTGCAGTTAAGGAGTTGGATGCTGCTCAAGTGCAGCGCTCGGACCTGGATGTAGACGACTTCAGGTCGATGTTGGAGGTCTCCAGTCCTACGGAGGAGAAACTGTCCACGAAGGCCATCAGGAAGCGCCTGGGGTACGGACATGTACACGGCTACCTTGCTCTGCCAGCGCTATTGATTCTTACCTTCTTTTGTCTACGTTTAGGCTGACGGACCGCTCGGGGTGCAGGCCACGGCCTCCGAGACTGTGGCTCGTGAAGAGCAGGAGTCCATCCAGTCGGACATGATGTCACTAGCTAAGCAGCTCAAGGACAGAACGCAGAATATTAACCAGACGCTCGCCGAAGACGTGAAAATTCTGGACGCTGTCGGCCAGAGCGCCGAGTCCAACACGGCGCTGCTGGACCGCGAGAATGCCAAGTTGAAGGAGCAGTTGGCCTCCAGCATTGGCCTGTGGACGTCGCTGTGGCTGGTGGCGATGGTCGTTATCGTGTTCGTGGTGACCTACTTCTACATGAAGTTGTTTTCGCGAAGATGGTAAGTTAGAGGTCGTTGACAACGGGCAGGCGGCGTCTGCACAAGGCCGAGACGTTCACCTGCTCCGCCTTCAACAGACTCTTCTCGCTCTGCACCAGCCGCAGGTGGAAAAGTTTCTCCAGCAGCATCGTCGTCGTTTGCTGTCGGAATGGGTCGCTCGCCGGCCGCTTCTTGAGACGTGCCTCCACGCGGCCGATGTGGCCCACCAAGCGATTGTATTTGTGGTACTGCTCACGGTCCGGGATACGGTAGCGGCGGATCACTTTGATATCGCGCAGGTTGTTCTCCTGCCGCCATTCCAGCAGGTCCACTTGCTTCAGTAACTTCTGCTCGTGGTATTTGAGCTGCCGACCCATGGTTACCAAGTGCATAATTTCCTCCTTTGCTACTAATGGTGCGCGTCAAGATGGCGAAGAGCATCAAAGAAGCTGCGACGTTCGTGGAGCAGGGTCACGTCCGTGTCGGCCCCACGGTGGTGACTGAGCTAGCCTTTTTGATCACCAGACCCATGGAGGACTTTGTAACGTGGGTGGACAGGTCCAAGATCAAGAGACACATCCAGAAGTTCAACGATAAGCTGGATGACAACGAGCTGCTGGGCAACTAGAGAAAAAGAGGACAAGGTGGTTGGTACATCTACTTTTATTGCTTTGCTTTTGCAATTCATGTATGTTTTTTTTTAGTTGAGTTGGGTGAGGTTGGAGGTTGATCGCATGGTGGTTGGCTTTTTCTTGACTAACGGACGCGATATTGTGGGCGTGTCGGGATTGTGGTGGGTGTGACGTCTCATGGCTTTTGTGTTGGCGGTCTCTTCACTCGCTCAGTTGGTTTCTTTCCACATCAGCTGCACTTTCGAGGTCTTTATTCGTTGCGGACATGCGTGGCGTTTTCAAGGCGAGTGTGGTGGTTCTGTTGCTGCAAGCTGCTGCGTTGTGGTGTGACTTGGCGAATGCTGCTCTGCCGGTGGTGAAGGATGTTGTGAGCGGCACCATCTTCCGCACATTAAAATACGTTACCGTGGACCGGTATACCATGTCGATCACAGCGGATTCGGCCATCGTGGAGATTGATCTGCTGTCCATGGAGACGGCGGACAACACGACCTTCTCCGACGTGAACGCTGATTGTGATTCGGCGTATATCGACCCTCAGGTCTACCTGTTCCAGAAGCTCGAATGGCACGCTGTCGTACGTCGCAAACAATGACGACGCTGGCGAAGACAACGTCGCGTACGCCACTCGAGGACGCACGGACGGATCTGTCACTGGCGAAGACTCCTACATGATTCAGCGGTTGACCAAGGGCACCTATATCATTGCCGTGGGTCGCTATCCGCTGAGTCAAAGCGATGCTGCTGCTGGCAACAGTTATGACAGCATCGACGCCTTCAGTCCGTACGCGTGCATGGCACGAAAAGCCAGCTACGGCAACTACGTGATGACGGTGCGAACACAATCAACCGCCACGACGGCGGCGATCACTAAGAAGGCGAATTCATACGTGGGCAACAGCTGCAACGTAGCTTCCTCTGTCACAAATGAATGCGTCTACGCGCTACCTGCGGACATTGGCAGTGACATCCTAAAAGTCTGCAGCTACGACAAGACCATCTACTAAACGAATACCCGTCCTTCAAGCTCACATGTGCTCATCACAATGCCAAACAATACGTGAAATTCATCCTCAATAGCAAACCCGATATTTTATCAGCTCGTATTGCACTATTAGACAGCTACTTGATCTTTCGCTAGAATTCACGAGTTCAATATGTACGATTTACAGAGTGTCAATATCAGCTATCCACTCCTTTAAAACTGTTACAACAGTAGTAATATTTGTGTATTTTTTGCATCTATCTTCCTTTCTTTGAATTGTGATTATTGCTGAACCGCGAAGGTCGTTTGTAGCTGAACAACTTCTTCGGGCCTCAATTTCAGCAGTGGCAGCTTTAGCAGCGGGTGGTAGCGCAGAGTTGTCTTCGCTTCCTCTATCAAGGTGTCACACTTCGATGCCCAATGTCCCAACGCAAGCAGAACCTCCAGCAGACGAAGCCAGCGCTGCAAATATAACATTTTCCGACGCTTGGAAATCCTCCAAGGCCCGAGCAATAAAGGGGAGGACACAATGGAGATGTAGAATTGTGCCGTGTCGATCCATTGATTGTACTATGTTTTAGCAGAAGCGAGATTTAGCAATAGCACCAAGGACTCAGAAAGAAAGATCTACACGTAGGTAGCCTCGAAATGGTCAATTGGAAAGTAAACGTGATAAGAATGTACCTCTGTTTCTCTCGTAGGCTAATAAGAGCACTTACGTAGACACCTTCACTGACTGACTGTCTGTTCCGAGAAAGACGATAGTGATCACTTCAACATGCTTGTCACTTGCAAATGTGATGTGCCATCTTTCGGTGACTCCACTACAGGCCACTATTCAAGTCATCTTCTGACTCCAACTCACTTGATTAAACTATAGCAGCCAGCCATTATCTCGAAATCGAGTCAGACGTGGAGAGGAGCTCCTCGTGTGTATGACAAGTCTGCTCCGGTCTCTGCTACACCCACCACTTGACCTTTGTCGCGGTGAGGACTTTCCCCGCTGTCGGTCATGGGTACGAACAGTGAAAACGTGGGCTACGTGATCTCACCCGAGGACCAGCTCTCCAATGGCCTAAATGGCTACGCCATCTCCCCACAGGACCGAAGACAGAACTTCTCCATGCTGGAGACGGCGTCGGCCACTCGTAGCGACGATGAAGGCAAAGACAATGGTGCAATGCTGCCGTACCGTCCAAGCTGCGAGTCCGACGTGAGCTCTGTGAATTTCACGGATTCGTTAGTGGTGGTGGGCAAGACTTTGCCGTCGGGGAGAGCTGTCGCGCCAGCAGCAGCGTTGAACCTCTTCGCTCGTGAAAACGTTGGCCTGCTGATCAACTACGTCGCGGTGGGAGCTGTGCACGGACTGTTCCAAACATTGATGTATCCGTACTTGAACGTGTACTTGAATATGGACAACTACCTGGCGTACGCAGCGGAACGATGGCTAGCTCTGCCTTGGCTGCTCAAGGTCTTCTTAGCGATGCTGTCGGACGGTGTCCCGATAAAGGGTCACGGCGACGAGCGTACATGCTCATCGGATGGGAGTGTGCTTGCTGTTTTCGTTCATCCTGGCTGTACTTCCTGTGGAAACGCCCTATTTGACCGATGGAGCTGTGACGAACAGTGCGGCTGCGGAAGCGGGGAACAAGTACGTCGCGTTGTTTGTGATTGCGACGTTCGGATACGTTTTAGCTGACGTCGCTGCGGACGGAATGTTGGTTGATTTCGCGCAATTGCACCAAGCTAGCGAGCAGCACCAGATGCAGTTTCATCAACAGCAACAACAGGTTGATGGGATCGACAACGAAGCGGTACCGCAGACGCTGCCACGATTCTCAGGCCCGACGCACGTTATCACCACGTTCTTCGCGGCGCGTTACCTTGCCCAGTTTGTGATGACGTTCTTCGTGACGTTCATGTGCAATAGCGATTCGTACGGAGGTAGTTTTGGGTGGGGGCTTCGGTCAATAGAATGGTGGTGATTGCTGTGCTCGTGTCCGCTGGAACGATCGCAGCCACGTGGTTCTTGCTGCTGGAGGACGAGAATCCAGCCGGATACCATATCCATATTCTGACTCCGCGCGAGTGGAAGCTTGCAGTGCTTAAGCTGTTCCATCAGCGCGCGATAGTGCAGTTGATGGGCTACGTGTTTCTCTCGCGAATGTGCTTCACATACTACGCAACGTCGGCCAAAGCCATCTACCAGTATTGGGCACCAGCTGGGACTCTGACAACCAACATTTTCTCAAGTCTGAACGCCGCCGTCTTTGCTGGAGCAGCGATACTACTCGGTCACGGCTCTACAATGTTAATTTTTCAGCGGTTGGGATGGCGACAAACTGTATGCGGCTCTGTGGTGGTATCTACGGCGCTTTTGCTTATCGTGGCACTCTTTACGGTGTACAATGTCGTCCGCAGCGCCGTGCTCACTCTACTGCTGGAGCAGATTATTGCGGCTTTTGAGGCAATTGCATACTTCGTGTCCCTTTTTGCGGCAGTAGCTGTCGTTGAGCCAGGTCTGGAGTGCACGTCGTTCAGTTTAATCATTTCGATGGGCAACCTGGCTGTCCCTTTTGCTATCTCGCTCTCGCAGTCTATCGGAGAGCACTTCGACGTCTACGATTCGGAGTACGAATCTGACTCAAGTCACGCACGTGCTATGGCCATGTATTGCTTTCTTTTCACGGTGGTTTTTCGTTTACTGCACCTGTTGCTGGTGCGGCTGCTTCCAGATCGTGCTGAGGATGCACGCTCAATGAAGCTTCATCGGCTGACGGGCAAACAAGGTATGGCGGTCGTCATTGTAGCCGCCGTGTGTGCTGGATTCATGGTCTTCTGGGCGCTACTTACCGTCTGCCTTGCGTCGTTCGAGCGAACTTCGTGCCTCACTGTCGCTGGAGGTGAGAGTTGTTAGAATATCTGGCTTGGAAATGGTAGGTAGCAGACCATCACAGCCTTTAAAGGTTGTATTTCCTCCTCTTCATTCGTATATATGTTACTAATAAAATAAGAGGACTTAGCGTTGAAAAAGTAGTTTGTTGTTCACGATGTCGTCTCTTTCGAGGTAATCATCCTTCACGCTTCACTGCCAGAGAAAGATGAGCGTCTGATGTGTGATCTTGGCGTGCCAGGAGGCAATTTGTCTCCTAATCCGGATACGCACAACGGGGCTTCGCCTCCGATATGAATGACTTGGACTGAGAGTGCGGCATTGTCGTCGTCGTCACCCTCGCCTTGATCGTCATTGCCTGCGCTATCCTTTGATTTCTTTTCTCTTCTACTATGGACGTAAGCACGCACCGATAGCAAGATCGAGATCTAAACGTGAAAACACATGATCAGTATTGCTTAGTCACGGAGAGAGTTTTAAGCTGGATATGTGTTGTGCCTTACCACCGTCGCCAATGCACCAAGAATTGTGAGCACAATTTTGAGGTAGGAGAAGTCGTCGCATGTCGGTGGGTTACGCCAGTCTCCAGTGCATGTACAAGTCTTTGATCCGTCTGCCTCTGTTACTACGGTTCCTCGAATCGGGTTGCAATTTGTGTAGTCACTTCCGTCTGAGATTGTTGAGCTGGTGGTGCCGCGGGCAGTTGAATCCAATGGTTGATTCGTCGTTGAAGATGCAGAAGCCGCAGAGATGGCCGATCCAGCTTCCGTGCTGGAGTCGCACGAACTGGTGGAATTGCTCTTACTAACCTGAACGAAGCAGATGCAAGTGAGAACAGACAAAAAGCAGTGGATGCTCATGAAGCTTACGGACCGTGATCGAGAACTGAATCGTTGCTTGAGTGCATTCATCGGCCCCCAGCCACGGAAGATTACCGTTCCAGGGTCATCGACACAAATGCTAAAGCCCTTGTCATCGTCACTTGAGCTTACTTCCGTGGTTCCATTGCTAACGAAATTTGTTTGAGCCTGGTTGACACGCAAGAATTCATACGTCACGCGAATGACGTTGTTTAACGTAAAGGTGAATTGCTGGCCAGCTGAAGCTTGTGCCGTTCCGTTGTCATCAATGGTGATCCCGTCCTGATAATCCAGACTGCCGTACGGAAACGAGCATCCGTAGCAGCAAATGCCCTTCGCAGCGCTGCACTGGTCAAACACGAGCGGATCGTACGTGATCACGGTGGTCGACGGGTCGGACTGATCAATGCACTTAGCGCAACACGTCTCTGCTTTTGCGGTCGAGAGCTCCAGTAACACCACCACAATCACCAGCAATGCACCAAACCGCCATTGCCAATTCGAGAGCATTGTGCGTCGTCTAGGAATCTGACAGCGGAAAGATCGGACACTGCAACTGAGGGACGCGCATGACTCGTCGGCCGAAATGGATACAGTACATGTGGAGATCACCACCATCATTGCGTCGAATGCACACTTCATTTCAATTGCGGTCAACATACACGAATCCTCATACCGTCCGACATTACTGCTTGTCCTGGCTTCAGCTGGAGTTCACGGCGTCCGCGATGGCCTGGATCCAGAATGCAGCGGCCTTGGCACCAGGGTCGGGGATGCCGGCACCAAACTCCTCGCCGACGTAACCAGCACGACCGAATGCCTGCATAGTAGAGATACGGGCTGTAGCATCAGCGCCTTCTTGGGCCGCCTTAGCAGCCGCTGTTGCCAGCTCGGCTCCTGTCTTTGAGGCGGGATCGCTGAGCGCACGCAACGAAGGCACGAGGGCATCCACCATAGTACGAGAGCCCTCCTTGGCTCCACCGTACTTCTGAACGGCAGTGATACCAGCACCGAAAGCACCGATCCACGCCGTAGCATCAGCTTCCTTGCAGCTCTCAAGGTGCAGCGATGCAGCCGTCAGAAAAATGACGTACAGTACGCCAGAGGTGCCACCGGCGCTGCGCCCGACCGAGTCGGCGAGCGCACGCAACGTCAGGGTCGCGTCGTTCAATGGGTAGTGAGCACTCACGTCCTCCAGGATGGCCTCAGCAGCGTTCTTGAATGTGGTGCCGCAGTCACCATCGCCCACCTTCGTGTCCCAGTTGGTCAGTTCGGGCTCACTCTTGATTAGTTTCTCACACACGGCCAGAATGCATTTCTCGAGCAGGAGTCCACTGTTCGAGAGTTCAGCCGGGCGCTCGAACGTCACTTTGGCCTGGGCAGGAACTTCAGCCTTGATGAACGGGCCCTTGATCGCCGACTGCGACAGGTCGTACGTTGAGTAAGTCCATGCCGGGGCCGTCGTCGGGGCATCAAACAACGCCAGCATGTCGGCGTCACCGTTCGAGTTCCACAGCGACAGCGAAAACCCAGCCATGTCCAGCGCCGTCATAAAGGACCCCACCAGCACACGCTCTGGCTCAATGCCCTTGGCACGCAGCGCGTGCACAGCGTACTTGGCCACCACGTACAGCTCCATGCCCGTCGTGGCTCCCAAGTTGTTCACCATGAGCACACACTTGCTCCCGTTGCCCAGCCCCAGTCCGACCGACGTGGCATCCGTCGTGATCTTCTCCACCAGCATGTTGCACAGCGCCGGCACTTCCTGCTGCTCGCACTTAGCGATACCTGGTTCTCCGTGGATGCCCAAGCCCACCTCCATCTCCTTGTCCCCCCACTCTCTCGACTTGTCCTCCTGTCCGGGCAGAGTGCAGGGCTTGATCGCCACGCCCATGGTACCCAGCTTATTCTCACCGATTAAGCCGTTCACCAAGCTCACGAGACTGGCCAGATCTTTGCCGGCCTTGGCTGCTGCACCTGCTAACTTGTGCACGAACACCGTGCCGCTAAGGCCGCGGCGTCCTGCGTTGGCGTTCACCACCGCCACGTCTTCGCCGACGACGACCATGTCGCACTTGAAGCCCTCGGCCTTGGCCTGCTCCACCGCCAGCCCGAAGTTGAGGCGGTCGCCCGTGTAGTTCTTGACCACCACGAGGCAGCCGAGCGGGCCGGCGGCCAGGCGGATGGCCGTCAGCACCTGCTGCGTGGACGGTGACGCGAACACGCCGCCGCATACGACGCCCGTCAGCATGCCGTCGCCAATGTAGCCGGCGTGCGTGGGCTCGTGGCCGCTGCCGCCGCCCGAGAGGAGCGTCACTTGGCGTTGCTTGATGGCCGCGTAGTCGCGGTGCAGCAGCACGCGCTCCGAGGGCTCCAGCACCAGATGCGGGTGCGCCAGCGCCATGCCCTCCACCATGTCGGCCACGATGTGGTGGCCGTCCGTCACGAGCTGCTTGGCCTTGGGCATCGGATTGTTCCGAGTCGACTTGGGGGTCCGAGGAGCTCAATTGAGGAATGACGAGCATGAGGCGATGGTGACCTACCTCGTCGGAATTTACAGAACTAGTACTAGCAAGTTGAAGTTCGTAATGGAACAAGGGACTAGCGAAAGAAACACGGGGTCGCTGGTGGATGCAGCTGATGAGCAGCGTCTTTGGTCGGTGTGGATCAGGAGCGGGCATTTTGTGTTGCAGTTTTGCAGGAAAACTGGGGAGTCTTCACTTCGTGGCATGAAATGGCGTGATGAAGTCTCTTCAAAGGCGTCAGGTCGACTGGATACATCACTAGAGATGCGTCCGAGTTGCATCTCGACTGCAAGTGTTCGATCAGGCTCCGACCAGCTCCTAGCAATGATTGCACCTTGGCACCCGATCTCGTAGTTGGTGACCAACCGAGAGCCTCTGCCAGAGTCCACACCCAATGCGGGAACGGCCGCGACGGGATCTCGTCTCCAACGTCACGTTGGAGACGTTGGCAACGTCAACCCGTGGAAGCCCATCCGGGCCGGATTCCGGCAGACGAGCTTCAACCAGGCGTCAAAATCCGAGCCACCTTGGTTAAGGTTGCCGTGCACTCGGAAGGGATTTGCGAGTGACTCGGTTGTGGCGTCCTCGCTGAGCATTCTGCCACTCGAAGATCCAACAGTATCAAGGTATCGGCGTGAGTTGTGAGGGTAGTTTCCATGATTGTCATTCGAGCTTGTCATCTCCAACTGCAGCACCAGCACCAGCAGGAGCAGGATCTCCACCAACACCCAGGAAGCTGCGGCTCCTGGTGTCATTACAACACTTTAAACTTTATGCGAGTTCTCTGGTCTGGTCTCTCTCTCAGGTCATTCTTCAGTCTTGCACTGGAAAAATAAACCTCGATTCTGAAGGCGAGGATGCAGCGTAGCGCACCTCAGGCGTAGTCGCCATAACCGCAACAAATACAAATACAAATGCACTGGAAAAAATAACACAAAAATGGTCTGGTCTCTTCCTGACGACACGCATATATGACTAAGACAAGTCTCTTAGTCGTAGTTGAGTGTCAACCTGCGCATGATGCAAATGTTGGTCTGCATCAATCGGGGCGTGCGATCTGATGCTTTCCTCCCAACTCGCAGCTCATAGCTGCTCTTCATTTTCTAATTTGCGCTCCAACCCTCAACCAGCTAGTGCGCCGACGATGTTTGCGTTCACCTTCGCTCCTCTGGGCCCTGTGGCCAACGACTTCGCACAGCAGAGACTGCAGGGCGAAGCAGCGAGAGCAGTGACAGCAGGAACTCCGATTAACAACCAGGCGCTCAGACAAGCCACGCACGAGCGAATTGAACGCGAAATATACTCTCGTCGGGGTTTCGTCACGTCATCGCTGCCCGCAAGCGCGAGATGGGGATCTTGCTTGAGCTCACAATAGCTGAGTATGCACCTGCAATTGCAGCAGCTGCTACGAGAGTTGCTGGAGCTGCTGGAGCTGGTACTGGTGCTGGTGGAGCTACTGGAGCTGCTAGTGCTGCAGTAGCACCGGCATGGTTTACGGATGGTCTGAGGCCCCTAGAAACCCTTGTCGCCAACATACAAGCTCGAGTGGCAAGCATGGAAGCTACCCTAGCTAATCAAGATGTGGTCTTGGCCAACCTACAAGCTCGAGTGGCAAACATGGAAGCTACCCTCGCAGCTCATGGCGATACCTTGACAATGTTGGTTCTTCAAATGCAGAATGATCAGCGCAGACGCAAGAACCGCCTCATTTACGAATCGAGCATCACGATGCCGGCGTTCGCACAGACCCCGTTCCGACCGTACTTTCGGGTGCACAACTCCCTTGGTCAAAGTGTTCCCGGATTTCAACGCCTAGTTGAAACTCATCTGCCAGATGGACTTCCACGGGTTAACGTTGGAGACGAGATCTCGTCGCCTCCGTTCCCGACAACACGAAAAGCAGTGTTCACTATGACAGACAATGGTTATTCCGAGCCAAAAACTTCGGTTTTTTTTAGTATCGGATGTTATATAGGCGGGTTAGAAGAGGTCCGCCTATTGTTATTCCGAGCCAAAAACTAGCACCGTCGTCTGGAACTCGTACTCGATAAATAATCTATCTAGCCATGCTTCTCCACGTCGATTTTGGCATCGTCAGAGAAGACGACGAAGATATGCGTCGCCGTAAGGTCCTCCTCTACTTCAGCCATGGAGTGTAGAAGAGGACAGGAAGACATTTTCGTGTGGTTCTGGACCCTGAAAGCAGCAGTACATGCAGCATGACGACGCTTTGGTTTTCGTACTGGAGTCACTCCAGTGGGGTGCACTTTTGCCAACAAAGAGTCAAGGTCTCCACGGATGCACGGCTATCAAGGTGGCGTTGGCAAAACGTGCTTGGCGGAGTGGCAGTAGGCACTCAGTAAATGTTAAGCTTTTGTTTCCCACTGAGTCTCACCCATACATCAACTTCTGTGCTCGTCGACGCTCAGCTTCCTCTCTTTTCTCTCGTTCACGACGCAGTTCCTGCAGCATGGCCTTCTTCCTGCTAGTTTTCTTCTTCTCTTTGTGCTTGTGCCGCTTCGATCGCTTGTCGTCTTCATCATCTGCACTACGTCGCTTTCTGCTGCGGTCCGGAGACACCGAAGACCGCGCGTACCGAGCCGAGTACTTCCTGCGGTCTCGTCCCCCAGGTCCTTCCTCCAAACTCGCAGCGATCGACGCCTTCTGCTCCTTCGGACGCATGTCCTGCAACGGATCCGCACCCTCCAGCTCCCTACGCCACACACCACGTGTGAGCACGCCGTATCCATCACATCAGACCCAGCAGCTTCTCTTCTCGCCTCTTCCTCCTCCGCTCTTGTCTCGCCGACAGCTCCTTCGTCTCTTGGGCTTGGGCGTACCACGGCAGCTTGCCGTGCTTCGCCAGCGTGTCCTCGCTCGGCTGGTCCTTCCTCCCTCTGCTTCTCTTGGCGTTGACATGGGCCTGGTCCTCCTCTGTCTGGAACAGATTCACGTGCTGCTGCGGGGCCGTGACGTCCGCCGGCACGAGCTGCTGCGCACGTCGCTCCTGCTCCAGCCGCCGCTGCGTGTCCGCCCGCTCCTGCTGCTGTTCGTGCTCGCGCTCGTCCCGCAACACGCGCTCGATGTTGTCGCGCCGCCACACGTGCCACTTCTTGTGCGGCAGGATGCGCAGCCCGCCGCCGCCCATGCTGGAGACGGGTCAGTCGCACAAATCTCCGACCTGTAGCAGCCTACTAAGTACAGAATTACTGAGGCGAACTACGCCTCGAACTGCAGATGTCTTCAAGAACTTTGACATTCACAGAAGCTACTGATGAACGCACTTGTACAGCAACACAAGTACAAGTGCTGAGGAGGACAGAAAGAGGACAAGAGATCTATACGATGCTGTTTTCGGTGAAAAAGAAGCTTTTTCATTATTAGTTTGGCATTCCGTTGGGCAGCCGTGAGGCTGCAGAGTGAGCTATGATCAAGTAACAACTTAGTTGTCCTTCTCGACCTTCTTAATACCGCGCAGGCGACCCGTGCGGCGGGCGGCAATAAGACCGACCTTCTTACCCGCAGGGGCATCGCGACGCACAGTCGACGGGTGACCAATATGCTGGTGGTTACCACCACCGTGGGGGTGCTCCACGGGGTTCATAGCCACACCACGCGTCTTGGGCCACTCGTTACGCTTGACGCGGTACTTGTGGAAGGCACGGCCAGCCTTAAGCAGGGGCTTGTCCGTACGGCCTCCGCCAGCGACCACACCAATCATGGCACGGCACCTGTTTCAAGTTCCCACAAGCGAGCACACGAGTCAGCCTACCACAATCCTCATCTCATCCCCATCGATCAAGTATCCTCAGTACTCCCTCACAAGGCATAAAACCCCGTGGAGATACTTACTCACCGCACAAGGCGGGAAAGAATGAATAGCACACACACACGCAATCTCTCAAAGAGACTACGAGGCGCGAGCGCTCTCCCGGGGAATTAGGAGAGCGCCGCCGTGCCTCAGGACCTCATTTGACAATGGTCCTGACTCATTTTGTGTAAAACTGGATGAAAAGAGCAGCAACTTACGCCGAGGGGACGGTCTTCTTGGAGCCGGACGGCAGACGCAGTTTGGTCTTGCCCTTGTCCTCGTCGTGGGTCACGATCACCGCGTAGTCGCCCGAGGCGCGCGAACGAGCCGCGGTCGCCCACCTTGGCCTCCACGTTGCACACGATGGTACCTTCGGGCAGCGCCGAGAGCGGCAGGATGTTGCCCACCATGAGCGCGGCCTTGGGGCCCGAGTACACGAACATGCCCGTATACATGCCCTCGGCCGCGATCAGCAGCTCGTGCTTGAGCTGGAAGCGGTACGGGTCACGGTACGTGACCTTGGCCAGAGGAGCGCCACGGCCCGAGTCGTGGATGATTTCCTTGACGACGCCCTTGATGTAGCCAGTGCGCTCCACGAAGTCCAAGGCGCGGAAGGCGGGGGCCCTTGCGCAGGTGCGTGTGCGATCGGAAGATCGAGCCGGCACCTTTACGCTGTCCACGGATAACACGACCCATCTGTACTTGGTTTCAACGGGAAAATGTCAAAGTGAATTTTCGGGATTTTGTGGCGGACGAATGGAGCCTGATGGCCAGTGGTTTGTGGCGTATAGTGAGCGCAAGGTGTTGGGAGGAGATGGAGTTTGTATGGCATAGAGTTTTACTGGCTGAGAGGGAGGGTACCGTGTACCAGGGATGGAGGAGTGGAATTGGAATGGAAGGCAGTTTGGCTTTTGACGAGAAAGAGAGAAGATAGTTTTTTTGTGTTGTGCACTTTTGGTGTATGTATTAACAGCATTTGGTATCTCCACCTCGTGAAGTGTCCTCGGACGCATTGTGTGCGGGGTGGTCATTTGAATAATGCGAGAGCGACCTCCAGGAGACGTTATAGTTGGGCTTTCTGCAGCGCGTCTCCATCTGCTTTATTGTCCTGGTTTGTCTCCATACATTCCCATCACAAACCTACCGTAGTCGTAGACAAATATCTGTTGCCGTAGGTAGTGCAGTTAAGTTGGCTAGTACGTAGTAGTAGTAGTCATGATTCTCTTGCTGTATTGCGCAATATACACTGTTTGGGTTCTTCTACAGTATCACCTTCGTCTATCACTCGTTGGTACTTTTACACACAGCACAACGTACTGCTCGCCATGGTTCAGTTCCCGTGGCGCGAGCGCAGCACGTCGTGGCGTTCGCCGCTTTAAATACGTTGTTGTACGACTAGTTTCCATCGTTCACGGGCGCGCAGGTTAGAGTTTAAGCCGGGCTCATGGGCAGGGGCTGGCCGGCCATTAGCGACGGCGAACGGAGACTGCCGGGAGCAGCACTGGCCTCGGTGCTCGCAGTGATCCACGGGTGGAGCAGCATCTGGTCGGCCGTGAGTCGCATCGTTGGGTCCTTGGTCAGCAGCCTGGAAATGAGGTCCTTGGCCTGCGGCGACACGTTATCCCAAGCACTGAAGGCGAACGTGATCTGCTCCGTCTTAATGCGCTGCTCGACCACAGCGTCCGGGGCCATGCCGTCCAAGTCGAACGGGTGCGAGCCGCTCAGCATCACGTAGAGCACGCAGCCAAGAGCCCACATATCGCACGCACTGGTGCAGACTCCCGACGTCAGCATCTCGGGCGGCAGGTACGCAGCCGTGCCAATGTCCTCAAAGGTGCTAATCGAACCCGCCGGGCCTGCACTGCCAAAATCGGCCAGCTTCACGAGACTGGTGCTCTCGTGGCGCTTGCCCTTCCTGTAGACACCGTGGCTGGTGTGGTCCGTCATCCGAGCACTCAAGAGGATGTTCTCCGGCTTCACATCCTTGTGCACAAGCCCATGGCGGTGCAGGAACCCGAGCGCGCTGGCAATCTCCCGCGCGACATCCCTCGCCTTGGCTTCGGGCAGCGACCCGAAGCCCACGATCTGCTCGAACAGCTCGCCTCCGCGGGCGAGTTCGGTCACCAGGAACACCTTCCTGCCTTCAACGTACACGTCCTTCAAGTCGATGATGCTGTTGTGGCCTCCCAGGGCCTTCACCAGCTTCAACGCCGAGATCTCGCGCTCCAGCGCCGGGTACGCGCGTCTGTCGGTCGGGTGCTCCATGGCCACGATTTTTACCGCGGCCACTTCGCCCGAGTCCTCGTGCATGCCAATCCGCACGACGCCAAAGGCGCCGGCGCCGATCTGGTCGAAGAGCTGCCACTTGGGCTTGTGCTGGTGTGCAGCCGGCTCAATGGCGGCTCGGGCCTGCGTGACGCTCTCCAGTTGGAGCTCGAGCCCGACGCTGAGCGCCGCAGCGCCCACGACCGCCACACTGAGCGGAGTGGCGCCGCGTGTCGCGCCAGGCTCAGGATTCCGACGCGTGTGCGTCTGGTACGCGCTTTGCAGCACTCGGACGGTGCGTTGCTGCAGCTGCAATTGCAGTCCATTGCGCCCGGCGGAGATCACGAGGCCGCCGCAATATGAGGCTTCTGCTGCGGTGCGTCCGAGGCGAAGCATGGTCGAGGAGGAGCGAAAGGTAGCAATGCGAAGTGTGCGAATGTGGCTGCTGAAGTGCAGACCTGGGTAAGAAGAGCTCTGTGCGAAGGTCGTTCGTTGGCAAGTCGGAGACTGAATTGCAGCGGAGTCAGAACGCGAGGTGCGACCTGAGTTCATTGTAGTCGCTTGCTCGAACGAGCAGCGTCTTGGTGCCTGGCTGCACCTTCTGCGGGGACGTTACCGGCCGGTGCTAAACCAAGAACGACGTTGCGACACGGAACCCCAGCTGGTTCCCCGCGTCCTACGTCACTGTGCAGGTTTCGGTGCCTGCAGGCTGCAACCCTGCGCTGGGGATCGCTCCCGAGGCAAGCTGCTGCTCTTCATGATCGATGGTCTGCCTATCCAGCAGCGATGCGTGCGAATCTCGTGCGAATCCAGTAGATCACGACTGTAAAGTCCTGGAGAAATGCTGCAGCCAGACAAGTCTGTCCTCACGCGCTGAGACGTCGAGCGAAATGCAACGCAAGCATGACAAACAATGCGACGCCGCTTGCGAGCAAGCACGAAGTGTCGTGCACGACTTCAAACGCTTGACGTCATTGCATGCGTGGCAAACGTATCTGCGCAGCCAGAAAGTTGTGGCGAACGCCAGATAAAGACAACGTGCCGCTAAAAAACTAAGAAACGATTCTGGTTTTCTCAGCTGTGCTCAGGGCTCGGCGCGAGAAGTAACGGTTAAGTGGCCACGTGGACACCGTCACTGACTGCTTACGGATGACCCGCTCTTTTACGGGACGGGACCCACTTTTCCCGCGAGTTGACTTAGAGTTTGTATCTGGCGCCGAAAAGTGGGTCGCAGCTGGGTTCCCCGCTTGACACAAATTCCGAGTAACGAGCGTGGTAGCTTTACACTTGAAAATGTCATTTAAATGGTCTACCAAGCAGGTATTTCAAGCTGACAAGAATTGACCGATATTTCTCTGAGAGGCTTCATGCAGTAAACAGTCCAAATAGCACGTTGAAGTGACCATGTCACAGACTGCAAGATAGTTTTGTTGCCTCCCTTGCCTTGCTACTAAACGCCTCTATCTCACCATCTTCGCGAAAACAACTTCATGTAGAAGTAGGTCACCACGAACACGATAACGACCATCGCCACCAGCCACAGCGACGTCCACAGGCCAATGCTGGAGGCCAACTGCTCCTTCAACTTGGCATTCTCGCGGTCCAGCAGCGCCGTGTTGGACTCGGCGCTCTGGCCGACAGCGTCCAGAATTTTCACGTCTTCGGCGAGCGTCTGGTTAATATTCTGCGTTCTGTCCTTGAGCTGCTTAGCTAGTGACATCATGTCCGACTGGATGGACTCCTGCTCTTCACGAGCCACAGTCTCGGAGGCCGTGGCCTGCACCCCCGAGCGGTCCGTCAGCCTAAACGTAGACAAAAGAAGGTAAGAATCAATAGCGCTGGCAGAGCAAGGTAGCCGTGTACATGTCCGTACCCCAGGCGCTTCCTGATGGCCTTCGTGGACAGTTTCTCCTCCGTAGGACTGGAGACCTCCAACATCGACCTGAAGTCGTCTACATCCAGGTCCGAGCGCTGCACTTGAGCAGCATCCAACTCCTTAACTGCAGGAGCCTTCTCACTGTCCTTCTCCGTCTCTGCTGGCAGGTTCTGCGCTCTGATAGCGCGAGTCCGCTCCTGCCTCATTGCGACGATCTCCTTTGCCCTTGGGACGCGTCGAACCGGCTCAGCGTCTGCTGCTGCCGTCGAGAGCGCCGCGATCTCCTCCAGCACAGGCGCCACCTCCTTCTCCAGGGCCTTCAGCTCGTCGTTGTCCTGCAGGAGGCGCTGGAAGTGCTGCGCCAGCTGCCGATACTGCAACACAAAGACGTCGTTTTAGACGCCATTTTAGAGCAAGGAACGAGGTTTTAAGGAGATTTTATACTGCTTTTACCTGCTGGACGACGTCGCCGTCCAGGTGAAGCTCCTCGCTCGCCTGCGCCCGCGCCCACGCGCTCAGGAAGCGCCGGCAGTCCACCGCCTCGGCCGACGCCAGCGTCGATGTCATGCTGGAACCAAAATGGAGCAATTGGTGTCTAGCACACAAACTGGAACTTGTGGTACGTGGTACCACTTGGGTGAACTTGGCTAATGGGGTACATAGCACCACTTGTGTGGTACATGGTACCACTGTTGGAAAAAGGCAAGTTGAAGTGAGCTATCCTTGGTCCAAGCAGAGCCGTTTCCCGTTGCACGAACTTGGTGCAGGTCCGTTGCAGTGGAAGCTCCATAGCCATTTATTGGGCGTTCGAGCACTGTGGACGGCGCCACCAATGCGTTCCAGTAAAATTGTCCGTGAAGGGCAGATGTCTCCCGTTCCAACAGCAGGAGCTGGTCGCTTTTTGACGGCCCAACGGATGCTGCTGCTAACGTGGGCCTGCATGGGCCTAATGCCGCTGCTGCTGCAAACGCGAAGCTTCCTCAAGTTCTTGACGCCGCACAAGGTCACGGAGAGTCTCTTTGTACCGCCGGGAACGCAAAAGCAGACGAGACTTTTGACGGAGCTCTGTCCGGTGCGAACGCACTTGTTGGCCCAGGTGTGGTGGAACCTGGAGGCCACGCACTACTACACGACGGAGCATGGCCGAATCTGCCACTACGTAACTCCACAGTACAATGTGCATGGGAATTACTTCATCGGAAGCTCAACGGTGACACCCTTTCATACGACTCCGTCGAGCTGCGCTGAGGACAGCTTCCCTTACGTCGAAAACTTCTACCATGGCAGCATCGGGTACTATTCCTTTTACATTGAAATGGAAGGCACGTTTTGTGCCAGGGATAATGCGTCGTACATTGTTGGGAACAGCCTCGGGACGTACGACATCAACGGACAGTACTTGGCAGAATACATGGGAGGCGAGGGATACAAGTGGTCCTACTGGTATGGCATTGTTGGGACGACGTGGCTCGTGTATCGGTCTCTTGTGCTGCGTCGAAGCTATATCTCGTGCAAGCGCTACGGCCGGAGATGCGAACAAATGGGCGAAGGTCTTCGACGGAGACAGGCAGTGGTTTTTGTTCAGGAGAGCTTACGTTTGTCGGCTCATGGGGCGTCGAATTACCATAGAGCTGCCCTGCTACTTTTGCTCGTCGAAGGCATCATGAGCGACCTGTTCCTCATCATCGCCAATAATGGTCTCGCAACCATGCTGCAGTACGTGTCACTCGGCTACAATCTCTCCGGTCTGATGCTTTTGTTGTTTGAGATCGTCGAGAACACGAAGAGGTTACCTGAAAAATGGCGAATGTTTGTTAAACGACTGCTGTTCAGCTACGAATCTACTCTTGTAGGCGAGCTGGTGACTGCTGCTTCGCTGCAGCATTTCCTCACGGCCTTGAATAGGACGGACCTGAAGCGTTCAAGACCAACAGCTCTCGCGGTGTCCTACTACTTTTGGGGCCTCATATGCCACGGTATCGTCGTCGTCGTTATCATCGCAAACATCGTTATTGTGCGCATCTGTTTAGCAGTGACGTTTGTCTGGTGGAAACATCGCTCGTTGGCCATATTTTCCACGCCTTGCTGCGTTGACTCAACCTTTGGAGTACGCAATAGAATGACAATGCTGACTGGGTACCGTTTGGACAATGGCAATCTGTACTACTCGACGAGGGCTCTGAAAGCGTTTGGGCTGCTGAGAATGGAGGAAGAGGACGGAGCCGAGTTTCTCGTCCTTCACAAGTTGCATTGGACGACAATCCCTAGAGACAACTTGTTTGTGATTGGCATTATCTCAAGCCATCGTGTGGAGCCATGTAGCGAACGCCCTGCTACAGGTGTGGTATCGTTTTTTGATCGCAGTTTGGGAGGCATCTCAAATGAAATTGGTAGCACCCGTCGGTTTTCATTCGCAGAAGTGTCCAAGTTGTGTCTGGGCCCAAGCCACTAAATGTCCTCCCATCATCGACAACAAAGTGATGGACGAAAAGAGTCAAGCACTGCGAGGGAGTAGACACTCGTGTGTTGGTGTTTTGTTTTCGTGTTGCGTTGACCAAGATCACGTTGAACGTATTATCCCGCGACCAGCAAATATTGCTTTGACGCTCGAATGCAAGTGCATCGTGCCTCACTCAAATATGTTGCTCGTGAATTTTAGAAGGAAGCGGACCATCAACATCAATTTTTTTATCAAGCCTTTGTAGACATCTACGCAAGGGTTGAATTACGGCGCTGTCTGTCAAAATGCTAACACTGTGACGAAGTTTGTCAGTGTACGTTCTCAATGCGGTTAGCAAGGCGTGTACAGAGAGACAGTGGTGTTTATTCGAGAAAGCTTGTGTTTGTGCAAAGAACTACCAACGGTGCGCTACAATATGTATGCGTTACTTGCACTCTGTTCCTCATCAATGAAAAAGACGGCCTGATGGCCAAAATCCAATACGTGTCCTGGGCTGCTGCTCTTGACGTTTAAAACCACCGAAAACTCAACCTGTCTGCATGAGATGTGGCGGGTACTAGTTAAATGAGCTACGAAAACTCTCTTAGTTAGTGCTGCTGGGATGAAGCATTTCCTCTTTGGCTTAAACACCGCGAGCTTGAAGCGAGACCAGCAGACCAGCAGCTCTCGTTGTCCTAACTACGTCTGGGGCGTATTGTGGGGTGATGGTGTAGGCGTCGTAGAAGCACCAGTCGTGAACTATATTTTTCGAGCCCTGCTGCGTTGACACGGCATTCCGAGTGCGCAAGAAAATGGCAATGCTGGGAGGTTACCACATGGAAGACGGAAAATGTACAAGACAAGAGACGTTGAAAGCTTTTGGGCTACGGGACCGAGTTTCTTGTTATCCACAAATTCCACCAGTTTACCGTTCCAAGGGTACTTGTTGCAAAACTACTAAGAATGTGGATACAATGCTGCGGCCAGCTAAAGCCCCGATCTCAACATCATTGAGAACGTCTGGGGGCCTTTTTTTTGGAAAATGGTCGGCATTTCGACAAACCTGCCGGCCAAAATCGACCTCGCGTACATCCAGAAACTTGAAAGGAGTCCCAAAGCGACTGGAAGCAGCACGCCTGCTGAAAGGAGCCAAAACGGGCTACCAGACTTGGTCAAATGTAGTGCGTTTATAATTTTGACCCGACCCAAAGTCGGGTCTTTGGCGAGGAAAACCCGACCCAAAGTCGGGTTTTCCTCGCGACTGCGGATGAAGACGTTTTGCTTTTTCAATTCCGCTAACAACATCATTTTTCTGGACGAGTCTTGAGCGCTGGTTAGACTGCTGAAACACAACTTCGTTTTACTTTTCGAGTGCGTTTATAATTTTAACGCGCACTGTACAACCATAGTTCTGTATATTAATACTGTATTACTGTAATTATAAATATGTGGTATAGAAAATTCCAGGTGCACATCATTTGTAATTTACAAATTGTAAGCTCCCCACTGCGGTAAGTTTTCCGCAGACAGTGTGCATCAAGACAGCGATGCAGAGACCGAGACCGAGGAAGAAGCGCAACTACGACCCAAACAAGGCGCGGAAAGAGCAGCAGTTGGAGCTCATTCAACTCCAGCAAGAAGCCAAGGACTTGGAACTGACTTTGCAGCATTTGCAGACCTTTCAAAGGGGGCGTGCTGACTTTCGAACGAGTGTCGGCAGTGCCTGTCGCTTGAGTGACGGTGGCATCGAGGTGCCGGCTGTGTGGGAAGAGATCTGCACTCGCCAACTCCAGCGGCGGCTGAAGGTTGAGCTCGAAAATACTTTTGAAGAAAAAGTACGAGGACGAGCAATCGTTGGTCAAGAGCATTGAAAAAGTGCTGTACAAGAGATTGAAGCTGCGAGAGTTGGCGGACCCATCGGCGACCAAGCACCCCAGGCGTATTGAGATTCCAGCGGGGTTTGTAAACCACGTTTCAGGTTTAATCTTCGAACAATTGTCGGCCGGTGTTGAGGTCTCTTTTCGCGAGGTAGATGATGTATTCGAGCCGTACAATCCCGAGCATGGTAGTCAACTGACACATGAACCGATGCTTTTGAACGAGATGAATGGAATGTACCTGGAGCTGACCGATAACCAAATCTTGCCGTTCGACATGCATGCAACGGGCGAGGCGTGGTGGCGACGCTGGCACAACTTTAAGGGTCAACGCGTACAGGAAAACGGCGATATCGCAATTGCGGAAAAATATGGATTGGAGATGGTCGACGACAACACCAAGTCGTCTGCTATATTTTACACACAGCAGGTCTTACGTCGACACGTGGAGAGCAACCGTATCGTGATCGTGTGTCATGTCCATATTGAACCGGTTGAGTTTGAAACGAAGCGAGTTTCCGGCATCCAATTTCAGGAGAAGGGCTACGTGCTCATCAGGCCATGTAATAGTGAGTCAGAGACCGACAGTGTTGACAATCGCGAGACTTGTGCAATGGTGTCGACTTGCTACGTCATAATACCCCACCTGTCGGACGCAAACTTACAGGAGGATGCCAAGGTGGCGGCATTGACCAAGCTTGTGGTGAGTGCGATGTCGGCAAATATCTCGAAAAGTACCGAGATGATCGAGAATTTGCTCGTAGACCAAGCTCTGCAGAAGCGCAGCTGCATCTTTTGACAGCAACGACAGTCCTCTAAATGACCCATTTTAGCAGCATCAAAGAACCTCTGAGCGACATGCGTTTCAGCACTGCTGAATCAGCAGTTGTTCGCACGACCCCAGAACGCTTTCGTGATTCTTAATCGATTAAGCTACAGATCACGGCAGTGCCGCTGTGGTCAATGAAACAGGTTGCGGTCCAAAGCAGTGAAGGGCGTCCGCACCATGAATGCAGCCACCGAATGCGAGACACCATCGGACCAATGGTCATGCCCAGGCCAGATCCAGTTCGTCGCTTCATGCCACCACGGCGCAAGCTACTGACAATGTGGTTCTGCATGGGGATGGCTCCTTTGCTACTCTAAACACGAAGTTATCTGAAGTTCGTGACGCCACACAAGGCCACACAGAACCTCGTGGTGCCGCCAAACGCGCAGAAGGAGACGGCGAATCTGACGAAGCTGTGCCCCCTTCAAGGGTTTTTGCTGGCTGGTGTGTGGTGGAACAGCGAAGCCACACACTACTACAATACCGAACACGGTCGAATCTGCCATGTTGTGCTACCGCAATATAATTTACACGGCAACTACCTCATTGGAAGCGCAAAAGTGAGCCCCTTTCACACAACACCATCGAGCTGCGCAGACGAGACTACTGTTTTCAACAATACTTATATCACGGCAGCATCGGCTATTCTCGTTCTACCAGCAGCAGCATGGATCGTACTGCGCTAAGTCCAAGACTGCATATACGTATACGGATGTGACTGGGTCGTTTGACATGAACGGAGCGTATTTGGCGGAGTACACCGGGAGTGAAGAGCACAAATTCTCAGTCTAGTACGGCATAGTTGGTGTACTTTGGATCGCGTATCGTACTCTTGTGCTACGGCGAAGTTTTATTACTTGCATGCGCTATGGTCGTCGATGTGAGCAGATGAGCGTGGAACTTCGACGAAAAGAGGCAGTGGTTTTTGTCCAGGAGAGCTTGCGTCTGACAGCTCACGGAGCGAACAACTATCATCGTATGGCGTTGCTCTACTTGCTGCTTGAGGGTGTTATAACGGACTTGTTTCTCGTCATCGCGAATGATGGGTTAGTGACAAAAATTCAATACGCCTCGCTGGGCTACAATCTATCAGGACTGTTACTGCTGCTGTTTGAGATCATCGAGAACACGAGTTGTCTCCAGGAAAAATGGCGCTTATTTGTTAAGAGGCTTCTGTTCAGCTACGAGTCGTCTTGGTTTGGAGAGCTGGTGAGTGCTGCTGCATTCCAGCATTTTCTCACAAGCTTGAATAGATCGGACTTAAAGTGGTCAAAGCCAACCGCTCTCGCGGTGACCTACTACTTCTGGAGCTTGGTGTGCCACGGCATCGTGGTTCTCTTTATCATTGCTACCATTATGTCGATGAGATCACTGTTGGTTGTGGTGTATGTGTACTGGAAACATCAATCATTGCACATCTTCACCGGGCCTTGCAGCGTTGATTCGACTTTTGGAGTTCGAAACAGGATGGTAATGCTGGGAGGTTATCGTTTGGATAATGGAAACCTGTATTTCTCAGCAGGAGCCCTGAAAGCGTTTGGGCTGCTGCAAATGGTGGAGGAGGACGGAGCGGAGTTTCTTATTTTTCACAAGTTGCACTGGGTCACAGTCCCTGGGGACAAGTATTTTGTGATCGGCGTCATATCGGACCAACGAATAGAACCGTGCACCGAACGTCCTTGCTCGGGTCTAGTGTCTTTCTTTGCTAGAAGCCTGGGAGGTGACTCTAATCAAGTGAGGAGTATCCGTGCTCTGTTTGTTCGCAGAATTAACCGAGTGGCACCTCGTCTGAAGTCGTTGCATATTCTTCCGACCTCTTAATATGAGGAGCAATTTTGTCAGGAAGAAAGCTAGTTGCTCTTTAGTATTGTCGGTGCACCATCCGATAAAACATTATAACATAGACAGCTCAAAGTCGCAAAACCTTCCTCCGATAGGGTTCGTCTCATTTGCTGTTACCGAGCCGGTTTTTAAATGAAGCTGGCAATGTTCGGGTCCATTGGAGCGGTACTGCTCAGCTTGAAGGAAAAGTTTTGTTTTCCTTGACGGTGATTTATCAAATGGAGGCCACTCCATGCGCAAGATCCACCTACCAGTACAGACAATCCTCTTCTTAGTGGTATCCCATTAAGTGATACCCTCTAGTTAGTGCGGTTAGACCCCTCTCCCGATGACCGTTGGTATACAAACCAAGTCAAAACTTCCTCTGACCTCTTGATTGTGCCTTGTGACACAAAAACCTCGCATATCACTAACTAGAAGTGCTTAACTATTGAATTCGGTCATTCCGTGAAGCACGTCCGAAGAAATCAACCAAGGACAGTTGCTGTTTACGCCTCGCTTTCTGCCTAACTCCTCTCTAAACGCACTCGGCATCGATCGGAAGCCTATCACTGCCGCGGATGACACGCCCAAATCATCAGTGTAAATAAAAAGCTTTGCCATCCTCTGCAGTCGCTCGTGTAGTTCCTCGTCAGTAAGGTTTGCGGCGGTCACCACCGTATCAGCCATCTCTTGCATGTCTTCCTCCTACTCGCTACTACACTCAAGGCTGTCCTTCTAAGCCTCAGCTAAAATCACAGCCTGATAATGAAGGCACGGAAGCTGGAACGCCTTCTGAGCCCAGGGGGCAAGATGACTTTGACTGGCAGAGGGGTATGTCGTCCTTACGACGACAAATCTACAGCCACTGGGCATTGGTGAGACTGATGCGGGTGCTGGATGGCTTGGTGGGCGATGGCATCGTGTGAGCTTCAGAAATGAGGTTCGACCAGTAAGCTGAGCCACGATGTCGCCCCACCAATGTCAACTGTATTGTGCTTCCCGTCCAAATTTGCCAACCAGGGTCTATTGGAGGCTGATTAGGCGATTGACGGCGTGCTGATTGGTCAATCCTCCGATTGTAACTTTCTCCGATTGGTCGTAATTGCTTTATCCTCACATTCAAAATCAAGTCACTTGGGCGATTGCTTGCGTGATTGATTCAAAGAACCGCCCATGGAAATTTTGACTAGAACGCACAATACCACTTATATGGTACAGTTCTTGATAGTGATACCTCTTGCTAGTGATAAATAGCCTCCTCCCGAGGCTATCACTAAGAAGAGGATTGTCTGTAGTGGGATAACTGTCTCAATTCAGTTGAGTCAATTGTCGATCGACCAGCTAATGCAGCTGAACTTCCTGCTTGAACCGTCTGCAAGTGGACACATGATACAAATTATTAACTACAGTAGACACTGGCATTTAAGTGCATTTTCAGCGTCCTCTTCACGTGGATGGCAAATCAGCCAAGGGCGACGCGATGCAGTCAGCCACGAGCTCACCGAATCACGAGCTTGCGAACCAGTCACCCAACCCACACACATGAGAGCCCACATCTGACTCTTATGCCTTATAAAAGCAACTGCGCGGACGAGGTTCGGCCAAATACGCCGCCACATCCTTTCGCGCATGTTACTCACTGCAACCTGAACTGCAACGCTGACCAGCGACAGCCGGTTCAACAAGCTCGAGGACTGCGAAGCTTCGAATCGCACGAATCGCACGCACGAAAAAGCACCACCAAGCGGCGACAGGGTTGAAGTCTCTTTGTCCTGGTCACACTCAGCGGTGACGATCCATATGCTGGGCTCGCCACTTGGACCACCTTCCTGTTTGAGGCTGACTAATTCCTTCGTCCAATTGCGCGGGGGTCACACTGACGTCCGGCCGACAGTTTCATCGAGGATCGGGAAGACGGCGTCCCCCAGTGCAAAGAACGGTTTTACGAGCGCGGCGTGCATTCATCACCGATCGCGAATCTAGCCGTAGAGCGCCACACGAGCAGACCGGAGCTAAGCTCGGCATGCTCAAGTGGTCGGTTGAGCTCGGGTGAAGTAATATCACTTCCGGCCCGCGTCTCGAAGAGAAATCTCCACCCAAAGAGCATCTTACGGGCAGATCCTCGTCCTCCCACCAGCCGGCCTAGCAGCAGTCTCCATGGCCTGTCCGGTACGGCTTCGATCTCAACCTGGCAACACCAAAGTCACAACACCGCACCACTGCACTGCTCTTGTTGCCTTCTGACTACCGCGATTAGGTGATCCATCCCACTCCCATCTCTTAATAAAGGGTGTTCACTCCTAATACAGTGTTCCGTGCTGACTCGATCACCTAATACCGAGTCGAGGACTGGCTCCTCTGCGACTCCGGGGTACGACGTCACTCCGGACATGGAGCTCAGCTGTTACTACGTAGCGCATTCCCCCTCTTGGGCATTGACCAGCAAGCGAGGAAAGGCCAGCAGGTGTGGCATATTCGAGGACGACCTCTTGCTGCGATCAATCCTCTGCCCTTTGTGGAGTCTGCAGACGTCTCAACTGACTGCTGGCCACGCCTTTCCGCTCTTTGAGACCGGAGCGGAGACTATCGACACGGGCAGAGCTGACTCTGCGCGTATCATAGTACCAGTTGGATAGCGACTTGAATCGGCAGCGCCTTGCAATGGCTCCGTCCACCAGCGAGGGCATTGCGGGGCCCAGCGCGATGCACAAGGAGCACGTGACGCCGAGTATTGCGGTGGGGGCTCGGTGCTACATCCCGGACGCAGACGCAGCGTGGCTCCCGGTGTACGTCGAGGAGGTGAACGAGCAGAAGGGTCTCGTGACGGTGCGGATCCAGGGCACTTGCAACAACCAGGAGGACGACGGAGGACCCGCCGACCACGATGACACAGACAGGAGCGGTGAGCGACGAGTCGTGGCGATCGATGTGGGCTTCCCGCCGCAGAACGCACAGCTTTCCCGGAGTCCGGCGGGACTTGACAACATGATCGAGCTCAACCACTTGCACGAAGCGGCAATCCTACGGAATCTCAAGAAGCGCTTCCGTGCACGGATGCCGTACACGTACACGGGCGACATTTGTCTAGCCGTGAACCCGTATCAATGGCTGGATGAATTGTACAAGCCCGGTCTGCACAAGCAGTACTTTCGTGCATCCAAGCGCCAGGACCTCCGCCTCACGTGTACGCTGTGTCTGTTGCAGCATTCAGGCATATGTGCGACAGTGGCAGCAATCAAAGTATTCTCGTGAGTGGTGAGTCAGGTGCAGGAAAAACCGAGACAACCAAGATCCTAATGGACAATTTAGCTACCATCGCACCGGTGCCGACTTCACGCGGAAGTTCACAGGAACACAGCATAACCACGCGTATTATCGAGGTAAATCCACTGCTCGAGAGTTTCGGTAACGCGAAGACCACGCGCAATGACAACTCGAGTCGATTCGGCAAGTTTACTCAGCTTCAGTTCGACAAGAACTACGCACTTTGTGGTGCGCAGTGCGAGACGTACTTGCTCGAGAAAACTCGCGTCATTTCACATGAGCGCGGTGAGCGCAACTACCATATTTTTTATCAACTGCTGCACGGCACAACAGCGGAGGAGCGTGACGCGTTGGGCCTTGGAGGCGATTGCCCAAAGTTCGCCTACTTGCAGGAAAAGGAACTACAGCAGGAGACTAGGCCAGGACGGAAGCCAAAGCCCGCACCTCCAGCGGTACCAAGGTCAGAGGAGGCGATCCAAGCCGAACAAGCAAAAGACCGAGCACTATTTGCGAAGACGAAGCAGGCTCTGACGTTGCTTGGACTCAATCCACAGCAGCAGAACGAATTGTTTCAGGTGCTCTCTGGTATTCTGCACTTGGGTGAGACTGAGTTCACCGCGAAGCCGGACAACGACGAAGCTTGCGACCTGGTGAAAGACTCGGTGGTCTATTCGAGCACACTACTTGGCTTGAACCCTGACACCATGGCCAAAGCGCTGACTCATCGTACTATGAAGGCTGCTGGAGAAGTTTATTTGGTCCCGCTCACAGTAGAACAGGCTCAATCTGGACGCGACGCGCTTGCGAAGGCCACCTACGCCAGCGTCTTCGAGTGGCTGGTGGCAGGTATTAACGCCAGCCTTGGAGCTGCGGCACGACTTACCGCGCACACGATTGGTGTGCTGGATATCTTTGGTTTCGAGAGCTTCGAGCACAACTCGTTCGAGCAGCTGTGTATCAACTACGCCAACGAGAAGCTGCAGCAAAAATTTACCCAGGATGTTTTTAAGGCCGTACAGGAAGAGTACGAACGCGAGCAGATCACATGGGCTCACATCGCGTATGCGGACAACAGCGATACCCTTGCACTAATTGAAGGCCGTATGGGCGTGCTAGCTCTGCTCAACGAGGAGATTGTTCGGCCTCGCGGAAATGAAGAAGGCTTCGTGAGCAAGCTCTCTCAGGCATACCTCAAGGAGAAGAAGCTCATCGAGTTCCCACGAATCTCAAGACCCAGTTCGCCATCCACCACTACGCTGGCACTGTCAAATATGAGGCCACCGGGTTCTTGGAGAAACACAAAGACGCATTACTGTCGGACTTGTCGAGTCTCATGTGTGGCAGCCACGAGCCGTTCGCTCATATGCTCTTCCTAGCCAAGGCGGAGGCTGAAGCTGCAGCCGCCGCAGTTAATTTGAAGCGATCAACTTCGGGCGGGTCTGGTCGTAAAATCGGTGGTCGCGCGAGTTCAGGCAAAGCTGGAGCCGACAAAACTGTGGGCATGCAATTCAAGCTGTCGCTAAACTCTCTCATGACCAACATCAACGAGACAAACGTTAACTACGTCCGGTGTATCAAGCCCAACAGCGTCAAGAGCGCCACGGTGATCGATGATAAAATGGTCGCCAACCAGTTGCGTTGTGCCGGTGTCATCGAAGCTATCCGCATTGCGCGGGTAGGATACCCCAACCGACTGCTGCACGCGGAGTTCGCGGAGCAGTTCGACATCTTCCTGACCAAGCAGGAGCAGCGACGTCAGCAAGAAAACCCTGAGAAGTACGGCACCCCACACTGCCGAGTATTAGTGAAGCAATTGAAACTCGAAACACCGGAGGAGTACCAGATGGGTGTGACAAAGATCTACTTGCAGAAGGGTGTTCTTGAGAAGCTTGATCATGCCAAGGCGCAGAAGCTGTTTGCGTACGTTGCGCTTATCCAGGCTCAGTGGCGTGGCATGCGGGCCCGCTGCCAGTACTATGAAATGCGCGATGCACTTTTGGTTATCCAGCAGCACGCTAAGGTATTCGTTGCGAGAATCCGCTTCCTGCGTGCGAAGTTCGCCATTGCAACGATCCAGCGAGTGTATCGCGGTCACGTGGGTCGCCGCGAATTCTTCGCAGTGTTATGTGAGGACCGGGCACTTCGAATTCAGCGTGTGTGGCGTGGCTACATCGGGCGGAAATTTTACTCCAAGCGCTGTGCGAGCACCGAGCAACGCAGATCCAGCGCATGTGGCGTGGTCACGTGGGACGACAAATCTTCATTGCGGCAGTATGCCAAATTCGCGCGCTGCGAATTCAGTGCTTTGTTCGACAATATATGGCCCGACAGGAACTTGGTAGACGCCGAGCGGAATACTTGGCGTTGCTGGAAAAGCAGGGGCGCCAACGCAAGCTGGAAGAGGAACGTGAACGACAACGAAAGCTGGAGGAACAGCGCGAACAGGAACGTAAGTTGCGAATTCTCCAGCAAAGGAGTGCTGTGCTAATGCAAAAGCATGTGCGCGCGTACCTTGCTCGGTGCTTGTTTGCACAATTGATGCTGGAAGCTGAAGAGGAAGAACGCCTGATGCGAATCCATCAGGAAAGGAGTGCGATCACGATTCAAAGGCACGTGCGTGGCTACTTTGCCCGATGCTTGTTTGCAGAGATGCTGCAAGAGGCCGAGGAGGAAGAACGTCGTCGCCGTGAGGAAGAGGAAGAGCGCGAGCGAATCCGTCTACAGCGAGAGCATGATGAACGCGAGGCTAAGCGACGTGCGGTCGAGGAGGCAGCACGAGAGAAGAAGCGGCAGACAGAGGAGCGTCGTCGACTGGCGCTCATTGCACGTCAGCGGCGTGAGCAGGCTGTTGTCGTCATGCAGCGGGTGATTCGCGGATTTTTGGCCAGGAAGAAGTTTACCAGGATGGTCGAGGAGACCGTGATGAAGAAAGAAGCGGAGGAAGCAGCCATACGTCTTCAGAGTATTCAGCGCGGTCGCTTGGCTCGCCAGCAGTTCTCCAAACTCCAGATCGAGAACGCGGGGCAGGATGAAGAAATCGTCCAAGTCCGCGAGGAGAACGCCAGGCTGAAGAAGCAGCTTGCGGAGCTTCTGAAGGCCAACAAGGAACTTGAGTCTGTTGTGGCCGAGTGGCGATGTGACCGCGACGTCGTGAAGGCCTCTAACAATCTGCGTGAGATCGAGCTGACCCAGAAGTTGAACGCGCAGCGCAAAGAGTTGGAAACCGCACGTGGTGAATACTCGACTTTGTGCGACTACCTGGAGAAGACGAGTTCTCGCTCGACGGAGCCCGAGGAGCTCAATTCGTCTGAAAGCTCGGGGAAGAGGACGTCGCACCGCTGGAGGACCGTCCATCTTTGGAGTCGACAACGCCGTCTTACTTTGACGATGATCGCCCTTCCGCCGACATTGCACAGCTGTTGGGATCATCTCAAAATGGCACACGCAAGTCACGGCTTACCTCTGCGATGCAGCAGCGTCGTCAGCAAGCTAGTCATGCTGTACAGCAGCGCAAGCAAAAGCCTCCGCTGCCATGCAGCACCGCAAAGAACAGGCTGCTCACACCATTCACAACAGCACAAGCACGATCACCCGCGCCAAAAAGTGGGTTAGCCTCGGCCGCAAGAAGAAGCAGGGGGCCACAACTCCAATCGACCCAATTGAGTAAGTCTCTTGACACTAGACATGCTCGTTGCTGGTCCTGCAACAGAGCTGATAGATTTTATTTACAGAATGCCTCAATGCGAGAGAATTTTGAACATCAACACCCACCTCTATAGTTCTTAAGTACCTCAGTCGTACCTGTGATTACCCCTTCGACGACAAAACCTAGTTTTCGTAGTGAACGAGAGGCGTGTAGGCAGCGTCGTACCAATCACGCGTAGTGTGCAGTCCTCGCCAGCCGCGAAAAGGTCTCTCACTAGCATACTGCGCGATGCAACGCAATGCTACCTCCTTCTCAAAATACTTGACAAGCACCCCACCGGCCGCCACCAGCAGGATATCATCGTGAACATACGCCAGATACGCGAGACCACACATGAAAGCTACTATCTGGTTCATGATCGAGCTGCAGTTCCACACGGCAAATAACTTGCCGCAGAAAATATTTTTTCGCGTGACGAACACCAAGCCCAGCATAGGAGAGCCGATGATCGCAGCAGGCAAAATCCCCAGGACTAACCAAAGTGAGGTCTGCCATCCGCAATACCAAAATCACATATTCACTTGTAAGACAACAAACAACCTCCAGATGATGCCAAGCATTTTTAACGTACCCGCGAGCAGCCCGCATCCAGCGCAGTGGGATCGCGTACTTGAACACAATAGTACTCAACCACGATCCAGAAGGCAACGCCCATGTCAGCAATAAGGAGAAGTACCATGGTCACAGAGAGAAACCAACGGATTGTAAACTCTGAGCGCGGAAGGTTCCGCAGTCGGAAAAGAGGATACACTGGTTGCCAAATTGCCACCAGCCACCGTTTTCCCGAGTCATTAATACACAAAAACTCCATCAGGGCTCTCACTCGACGGGAACTACTGTTATGAGGCTTCTTAAGAGGTGTGAGGCTATCACTTTCATCGCTAGAGTCATCACCATAATAGGTTGATTTGTGCTCTGGCTGTGCAAACAGGGCTTCCATTCTGATCTGCGAATACCGGAAGTCAGCGGAGCGGGATCACTTTCAGCCTTAATCTTGTCGTTCAGGGCAGACGACAACTCCAGAGGTGCTCCGGGGCCCTCAATATCGACCAGATTTTCGTCTATCGCTCCTGGTGACGCTTTCGGTGATCTTAATCTGGAGACTCGAAAGGCAAGCTTGAAAGACTCGTGTGGATATGATTCAAATCTCTCATCGACACTGTCGAGCGAAAAGGGCTCGAAGCAGCTTTCATTTCCGTCAGCCGCTATAGCCTCGCCGACTGAAAATGTTCCAAACGTGACAGCAAAACCATTTTTCACGTGTTTCTCATTGAACGCATTAACAGACGTGAAAATGTTATAAGCCACCTCAGCAGCCTCGCGAACACGGCGAACTGCAGATGATGGTTGCGGTAGCACCCGTAACTTTTGATTGATTTCTGCGACAAAATCGATCCAAAAATTATGCTCTAACAACTCCAGGCGAGAAGGAATGGCACGCACAATGATGTCATTCGTGTCCAGATGATAAGGCCTGAAGAAAGATCCGCTACCTGCTACCACGAGTACCACATCGTCGCGATTAACTGTTTGTAAGGCAACCAAGTTTGTGGTGGATGACGACGCTGACTGAGAGATCAGCACATCGAAATACCCAAGCGAAAAATCGGAGCTGAAACCAACTTTTAGCTGTGTACCATGCACCCGAAAGTTCATATCGCGGAAAAAGCGCCCGCCATACTGAACAATGTACTTTGATAGCCGAACAACACGATGCAACTGGCGGCGCCGCATGAAAGAGTGCCAGCAGGAGGCATTACAACAAGTAAGAAGCGAAACATCCATGCTTCCCACCCTGCTGGGTCCCATTCAAGCAGCTTATTACATGTCGAAGCAAAACCTGCGAACGTGCCTTCTTCCACAATATCGCGCAGACTCGTCGGCAGGAAGTACGGATTTAGCCGCCATGCACTTTTAAGATGGTTATCTCCAGACAGATACAAGCGAGCAACATGAGCGCTGAGATCTTGGTCTGTAAGGCGAGGGTTAATGTGCGGGTAAGTGTCTCCAACGAAAGCTCGTCACGGAGCCTCTGCGCTTTGTACTGAGCATAACGGCGCAGCTCAGACTTCGAACTTCGATACGCGATATACCCCCAGGAACCGAAAATAAGTCCGGTGACGGAAAAAACAAGAATCACGAAACCAATTGGACCACCGATGGGCTTCACGAAGCGTTCAAAAGGAGTCAAGCAGTCAAGACCATTGCGGCCTTTATCGCACGCATAAGAGCAGTTACCATGCATGTTAAACTCCGAGTGAGTAGGCTTGATTTTGCAGGTAACACAAACAATCGATCCAACTTTTGCTGTGGTTTTCCCAATACCGCACACTGTGCAGTTGCTGTTGCCCGGTGATGTAGTAATGGTGCCCATGGGGCACGACGAGCACACACTTCTACCCGTTAAGCCTGCGAATGTGCCTGGTGGACACAGAGCGCACTTTTAAGCCCACTTTTGCACCGAAAGACCCCGATGGACATTCTTGACATTCCTTCTTCCCAAAATCGGGGTTGAAGTGACCAGTTGCGCACACGTCACATATTGCAGCACCTGTATGGCTTGAATAACTCCCTGGGTCGCACGGTGTACACTTAGAAAAGCGGCCAGAGCTATGACTGCCTTCTGGGCAGGGTAAGCAAAAACACCACCGCGCCCTGGCTGACAATTGGCACCAACCATGACCCCTGTACCACCGTTTTCTCCTCCTTTGCTTTCGCCGCCATCCACCGAAACGCGACCTCCATCTTTGATAAATTGCTCCCCATTGCCACCACTGACCCCCTCGGCGCTGTCTTGATATGTAATGCGAATCACTCCTCCACCACCACCACCTCCAAGCTTTCCAGCGTCATCATCGGCTTGATTAGGCAATATTTCGGAGTCCCAAACGGATGATCGGTTTATAGATCCATCAATCGAAAAAATGCAGGAGTTGCCGCTGCACCTCCTGCCAAATCGATTATCCCACCACCTGAAATGTCCGCAACGAAAAGTGTCATTGCTCCACCAGATCCACCGCCACCGCCCATTGAACCATCGCCACCTCGAGCAGATACCGATGCAACTTTACTCACAACGAGTTTTGTTGATCCGATGTAGATGATCCCGCCACCACCGCCTCCAATAATCTTATTTGGCGTGTCTCCACTTGCAGCGCCACTACCAGGCCAAATTGGCCAATTCTTCTTCGAGGAAGACGTTGCCTCGAACCATATTGCAGAATGCTGCATCATGAGTTCTGTTGATGTGTCATACACAGCTCCAGCACCTGTACTTCCCGGTAAAACGTTACCACCTCTGCCCCCATGACCAGCCCCTCCACTTGCTTCTCCAGCTACTTCACTTTTCCCGGGCCCAATACCAGTGCCGCATCCCAACGACGAGCTTGAAATCGTTCCTTCAATTGTCATGTTGTTCTCGCTGCATAATATCATGGATCCAGCAGAAATATTGCCAAACGTAGCAAGCTGCGAGGCAAATACACTGACCGAGTATGTATCCTTCTCGGAAGCTGAAGAACGTAATTTGGAACACGCGGAAGCATCTGCTTGGAGCTCAATTTCTTTGCACTCCAGCACCGGACCACTATTCACATTAGCAATAGATACGTTTGTTGCCGACATCGACAATCTCAGAAATGGTGTATCAAACGGCATGTCGACGAAGCCCATACCACTGGCATTAATATGTAGCGCGACAGGGCCCATTTCAACGGTTTGTGGGCGAAGTTCGATGTCTTTCTTACTGACCAGACTCACTACTGGGATATCGTCTGGGTCATCACGCAACATGTCGAAGGACTTGCTCAGAGGCTGCAAGAAGCCTTCGATCTTGGCTGAAGCACCCGTTTGAATTTCCACTCGCTCCCGAAACTTGAGTTCAGAGTACTTATCAATTGAAAATGCACCACGAGCAGTGACATCGAGCTCATGCACCATCGCCAATGCATTAGAAAATGACACGTCTGCACCGACCAATGCTACGTCAAACAAGTCGCGTTCTTGTTGCGATGATGGTCCCACATAACCCTGACAGAAAATATTGCCACCAGGTTAACAAATACTTCTACTTAAGTACACTATAATTTCCACGCGTCAAGAAAAATATGAAAATACGTATGCGTACCTGAAGAGTGAGTTGAGACGCTGAAAGTCGAATTATTCGATCGCGATCAAGAACATTGAGCTCCGAGCCAGAATCAAGCTATAAATCAGTTCACGAACAAACACGATGTTAGCCTAATCAGAACTTTCTGTAGTGACTGCTCGATTCCTGGCTATAGTCGTAAATTCATCGCAACTTTACCACAATTGAGCTCTCGATGCCCCCACCGTCTCCTGAATATAGCAACAACAAAAACAGCGAATTAAGATAATTACGCACCGATGCAAGCCAAAAGTATCGCCCAAATTACCTTCAGCTGGATCACGGATGCACACAAGGTCGCTCCACCGCCCACGAAGATGTGCGCGAGGGACTGAGGAAGAAATGGAGCTCCTCTGGATGTTTGCTCGAAAATGGGTGTGCACCCGTAAATTTGAATGCGCTTCACAGGCCCAGCGTGTGACAACCGATCTCCCTTTACGAGCAACGTGCCCACGAGTGTCTTGCTGTCATCACTGCGATCATCTTCGTCACTGCCATCAAGACCGCCATCATCTTTTGTTGAATGTTGCAGTTTAAAAATTGTGCCGTCACCTCCCAATTGGCACCACGCAATTGCTGAGTTTTCGTCGGAGCTGTAGCCACCACCGTAGGCTTCGACTCGAGACGGGCCCAGTTCCTCAGCATTCTTCGAATCAAATACAATGCGACCACCACCGCCACCTCCACCGCCACCACCAGTTAAGATAGCGGACTTGTACGCACTGGGCTGGCCGCCATTAACTTGCACAGTTGCGTTGCCATGAATGCGTTCCGTCGCCGTGACAAGGATACTCCCACCTGTTCCGCAGCACGCGATATATACTATAAGCTCAATCTGACCCAATCAAGAAAGGAAACTTCACCTATTTCTCACCTGAACCTGCACTGTCATAGCAATCAGTACATGAATCCCCTCCATTTGCCAGCAGCGACCCATTAATCTCCACATTTCCCCCGCAACCAAGCGGATCCGTCCACCGCCTCGACTCTGTTCGTTGCCGCCGCCACTTCCATAGCCCCGGAAATTAGCCGAGTCGGCCGATACATCCCCCACAGCTCGGAAGAAATCATTAGGAGGCACGTCGTCACACTCGTGATGGATCCCATTGAGCGAGGCGCCTCCGATGCCTCCGTAGCTGCCGCCCATGTTGCTCCACGAGTTGTAGCCCGGACCGAACTTCAACCCTCGCCCCGATACGTCCACACTCGAATGCTCGTCCATCGACACGTTGGCAGCTCTGAACTCCACGCCACTGGCCTGCAGCTGGGCGTTAAGCAGCGACACCGTCGCGATCGTCGTGTTCAGCTGGAAGTTGAGCTCCGCGTGCACGCCCTGCAGCGGCGAGCTTCGCTCCGTCCAGCGAGACGTTCACGACCTCCAGCAGCGTCAGCGACTCTTGGTGGGGCACGCGCAGCTCACAGGCCACGTAGTACTCATTGAAGGAGCCGATCGAGTGGATGCCCGAGCACTTGAACACGTCCTGGAGATGCGTCTTGGCGTCGATCCGGAAGGTGCTGGAGGGCGGCGCAAGGCGTGACGAAGCCCATACGCACTGAGAGAGCAGCGACAGCGCCAGGAGCAGGCGCCGCATCTTGACCTTCATTTCTGATTCAAATGCAGATGGCCATTCCGCATGCGGAATGACCTTGACGGCCATCTGGAACGCTATCTAGGTCGTACTACATTGACAACAAACAACAATGAATGTGAGACGAGTCACCATGTGACCTACATGGATATCTGGGATAGGAGCTGCGCGCGCCAGTCCCCTTCAGTGTCCCCCACAAGCCAACAGACTCCGTGAGACCATGAGCGAGAGCCAAAGCTTGGCCCTCGCCGACGCGCCGGCGCTGCGGTTCCGACAGCTGCACCAGGACCTGCTGGCCTTCGCGGGGCAGAGCATGACGGACGACGACGCGCCGCAGTTCATGGCAGCACTGGTGGCCGCCGCGCCGGCGCTGCTGTCGCCGCTGACGCTCGCGCCGCCCAGCGCCGCTGAGCGCGCCGCACTACAGGCCAACACGGTGGCGGTGGCCGGCAAGCACGTAGACGTGTCGCCGCTTATCCAGCAGGAGATCTGCAAGCTCAGCGACGAGTTCCGCGCCAGCGAGCAGCGCTGCTTCGAGTTCTGGCTGCTGGCCAGCGACCAGAGCCAGCGCGAGTGGGTGGAGCGCGCCGACCAGCTGCCCGCGGGTACCATCGCCGACTCGGTGGAGAGCGCGGCGCGGTACTTCCTGACGTCGGAGATCGAGTACAAGCTGCACCTGCTGAAGGAGCTGCTGCGGCTGCGTCTGGAGACCAGGCTGGACAAGCAGCGGGCGCAGTTTATTGTGTCATTCACCAACAAGTTGCTGACGGACGGGCTGCTGCCCAACCTGGTGGCGGCGTTCGACAAGGAGCTTCAGCAGCTCGCACAGGTGGCCAGGATGGAGCAGTCGGTCAGCTATTGGCACACGCTGGTGGCGGATTGCCTCGTGTTCATTGTGTCGTCGACGCTCGCGCTGGCGAAGGAAGTGCAGCAGCTCGCACAGCTGCTCAAGACGTTGTGTGGACGCCTGAATGCAGTGGTGGCGAAGGTGTCGCCGCATATTGTGAACCTGTCCTCGTTCGCGCAGCTTTTTGGGGGCGGATCTTTAGCGGGGACGTCGCCCGAAGGAGCCGTGAGACAGGTATCTTGCATGCTGCAGACGATCACTGCTGTACAGGTGGCGCTGTTCGTTGTACTGTTACAGAAAACTAGAAAGATGGAGCGCGAGACAGGTGACATGGAGCCTGGAGTTGTTTTATGTCGACGGGAGCACGCATCAGTCGTGAAAGAGCTGCACAGTATTTTTTCGAGGAGGAATGGGAACAAAAGACCTTCCAAAGCGTCGCAATGCTAGCCTGGGCCGGGTTTCTAGCATTGAATGATGACGACAGCAGCAGTAGCGTCACGTTTGCTGAAGCAGAATTTGCGACTGGTGTGGTTAAGAAAGCAATTGAGGAGCGTGTTTTTCACACGTTGGTTGAGGTGCAGCTAAAGTACCTACCAGACCGCAAGCGCGACCTGCGGTTATACAGCATCTACGAGCGGAATATTGAGCTGTTGTTCCGTACTTATTCGTCTAAGATGATGATTGACGTGCCGACCGTTGCGGATAAAGCGGCAATTGCTGCTATGCAGTCTGAAAGTGACGGTGAAGTCGCTGCCTGGACTGGTGACTGCCTCGAAAACATTATTGATTTTGCGACAGCACTATGCGATCGAAACGCGTCGTTCTGCTGTTCATTCTGGCGCAATAGCAACGAAGAGTTCGACTTCCATGGCAGCAATCACAGCAGCAGCGGGAGTAACTCAGATGATCTACAACAGCCAGAATCAAGCTCGAGCAGCGTCGACGGCGGAAATTGTCATGCTTTCTTGATTGCGTCCCGTGATGCCGCCTTCAAAACCCCGGCTGCTTAGCCGCATATATGCGGCTGATCGCAGCAGCCGCAAGCGGACCCGAGTGTGCTCAGTTGGCTTTCCATCATATTAAGCAAAACCCAGCACAGCTTAGCTGGGATCAGTTTTTGCAGTGATGGCGAAGTACCAACGACTTCTCACAGATGCTGAGAAGCCGGCAGGTTATTCACCGCTGATGCCTGGTAGTGTTACACAAGGAGTTGCAATAGATGGAAACTCCTTCAACAACATGAGCGCTGCCGCAGCCCCGGAACCACGTTTTATTCGCCCTAAGGAGCTGGAGGCCCTCGAAACCATTCAGAAGCTTATTCAAGAGGTCATTTCGGATCCCCAGTTGGCGCTTATCTTCTTTCACAACCATGACTGGTCTCCCATCCCGACGTTCGTGGCTTTTTGCAGTGTCGTATCCCTAGTTCACTCAAGGGAGCAATTATGAAGACACTGTCTGTCTTCGCGCGAGTTCCTGATATTTCACCGTTCGTATGGCGCCAAGTGGATGCCTTACAGATTCTGCGCACCACAGGCGACACCTCGGTCTATGGTAACCAGGATATTAGCTACGAACTCGAACACTATGAGTCGTTGAGCCGGACGTACCCGGCTACGAGAGGCTTCGTTACACTTCTGTACGAACTGTTCGAAAATCCTCACGCCTGGAAATCTTTTGAAGGTGACGGCCGAGTGGCGGCAATTCAGTTCTACTTTGAGTTTTTGCTGGAGCACGTGTTTTTGAAGTTTGACCTGAGGAAATACGAACGCGAGGAAGAGAAGTGGGCATTGGTGAACGGGACTCTTGCCATTTTCAAGAAGATTTTGCGAAACGCTGATACGTCGACTACGGAGGGTAGCCTCTCTTATCAGTTGCTTGCTCGTTTCCTTTCGAGCAATCCGTTGTTGAACAAGGTGTTGTCGATTCTCTCTGGAGATGGAGGTGTTGAAAACTTAGAGAGCACGTCGACGGACATGCACCTTGAGCATGCGTTCTTTTACTGTCTCGACATTGTTAAACGCGAGACTGAAGCTAAGCACGGTTCGCTGAACTTTGTCATTGATGTGTCAAAGAAGCCTAGTGACACATACTTGACAAAGACGACAGCAGTTGCTGCACTGCGCGAGCGGTGTGTGCAGCACGCACTTGAAATTGTTGTGCTGGTGCTAGAAAAGGACGTCCAGTTCGTGAACATCGATTTGAACCGCCAACTTTCGCATCGTCTGCAAGTAGAGATGATGCACACGATTTTGTGTCGTCACCGAGCTCATTTCGTGAATATTGTCAAGTATATTAAGTATTCTAAGTCTGCGCACATCCCGCACCTGTCTGCAGTAATCTTGCGCTTAATTAGCTCGCGCATGAGTGGAGTTGACCTTGTGGATCTACTAGTTGATAGTGGAGCGAGTGCGGACATTATGATTGGCTACATGAATCGCTTGCTGAATGTGTATGACGATGACGAAAATAAGCGAAGCGATAATGAGACGGAAGACCGTGATGAGCACGAAGACTTTGATTCGGACGCAGACAATTTGCAATCAACTAGACGGCGAAAGCGTCAGGATAGCCGAACACTCTCGTCTCCGTATGAGTTATTTGCCCAAGAAACGCCCCCGCCTTCGATTCGCGCTGCCATCCTGGACTTGCTCTTGGAAAATCTCAACAAGCCGGCGCCAAATCTGGCGCACCTACTACTGGGAAATGTAAGTCAACACGGAGACTCGAAGTCAGCCGCAGCAACTACGTACATGAAGACTGGCTTAGCTGCTGTAATTACACTGGTATCCAGCGCGGACTTTGGACTTGACGCACCGGAACTCGCTGAGCGGTGCTATCACATTCTGCACTGCTTGATCACGCAGGAATTCTCATCCCCAATCACAATTGCAGCGCTGGAAAGCGTCCCCAACGACTACTTTGTGACGCAAATCCAGCTATTTAGTAGTGTTTACCGTGTGGCAAGAAGGAGAACACCTGCTGCTACTATTAGTGAGCTGAACATGCGTGGGTGGTTCTTCAAGACTCTGGCTGTGTATCTGCACGTCGGTTTGCACAAAGAACCCCACATATGAAGACAATTAACAAACTCATGGGAGAGCTGCTGTCCATCTCGTCGAGCAGTCATGGTTCTGTTGCCAGACAAGAGCAAATGCTGTTGCTGCAGCTGCTGGATGAAAGCTCTTTCCATGTCTCACCACCGTCGGTGCCCACCAACCAGCAGGTGGTTGCTTTAGCAGAGCAAGCGACTGCAGCAGTGGAGCAGGGCACATATTATAAGTGGCTGAAGATCGACATCGAACATTTCTGCCAGGCACTTCAGACTCTAGATCTGACAGCCACGGAGGATAGTGCAAATGACTACTATTCCTTCAGCTCGAAGAGATTCCGCGTGAATGGCGATGGCGCTAGCAGTACCAGTAGCCAGAACAGCTCGGAAGCAGCGGCGGAGAGGTTCATTCAGTGGGCTGTGCAGTGGAACATTTATTCGGAGCGAATTGCTGCGGAGAGCCACTCGCTGAACTCGCTGCGTGAGCTGATGGAGGTGATTGTGCTTGATTACCTGTCACTACCTCGCGAACAGGAAGGAATGGAGACACCAGCAATGTGGCAGGGATTAGATATCGTTGCGTCAGCCGAGGTGCGGTTGGAGCTGATGAGCGGCATTGTGTCTGCTGTGCTGAGCAAACTAACCGAGAAAGCGAGTGCGTCTGCGCAGCTATTTGAAATTGTCTCGCGGATCGCACTAATGCTCTTTTCACAGCTAAGTTACACGGATGGTAGCAGTCAGCCGCTTGCGCTTCCGGAGAGCCGTCACCGCCAGAACATGGACTTCTTGGAATTACTGTTCCGGGCCATCTATAGCAGTTCTGCGGCAACTGGAAACCCGTCCGCTGCACGTAACTCGCGTACACTGTTGTACTCTTGCATTGTCCATGTGCTGCACGTTCTACCTAGTCGTTCGTCCCATGACTCGTCGGCGGCGAAATTTGGGTTGAATGGCTCAGCGCTTAGCCAGGAACGACGCGTCCGACATCTCCTTACCAACCAAGTTGTCGATCTTGTCTGTCGGGACGCAAGTGATGGCGAAGACACTCTCAGCATGGCGCTCGCGGTGTCAGCGTTGGAGTCCATGATTGCTTTCGAGGACCACTCTTCGCTTGTCTCTATCTTCCGTGAACGTGGTTACTTGCTGCACTTCATTGATATTTTCAAGAGGCTGAGTGAGTTGGATGCAGCTGCATTTGACCGCAGTAACGGCCAGTCGTCCATGGTAAAGAGCAGCGTGCTTCCTCAAAGTATGGATCCCACGACCATCGGCACAATGTATGAGTGCTTTTTGTCGCTGTTTGCTCGGGTCGCGGAGACTCAAGACGGAGCAGTGGCACTACTGGAAGGAGGACTGATACGCGTTCTCTCCGATGCACGCAATTTGCCAACCCATCGGCCGCAGTACTTCGGCCAGAGCCAGCACGGCACTGTGTCGTCTTCTATCGCATCTGTGACTGCTTTTCAGCGTGTTGAGTTTGTGTATTACCGCAAATGGCTCCCGGTGGTGCGTCTTCTGAGTGCATGCTGCGCCTCCCTGCCCAAGAATCGTGCGCTTACGGCCCAAGTGCTGCATTTCGTGAATAAGAATCGCAAGCTGTTCACATGTTCGCTGAAGTTGAGTGCTGGTGGCCAGCAATCACAAGCTCAGCAGCCTATTTCTGTGGAGTTGCTGCGTGAGGTGTCCTACGTGACGTTCGTATTCCGCTACGTGACGCAGTTCTCGGACCTGTGCGAGCAAACACTGGCGGCTGCCAAGTGGGAGAAGATTTCACAACTAATTCTGCAAGTATTCCTGTACTACAGCACGGAGTTTGCGCCTCCCAGCGATGACATTGATGGAATGAGCGACAGCAATGGAGTATCGTGGTGGAATAACATGCTGGCGGGATATGCCTCTGAACAGCGCGACGCCATCATTCAGCGGTTTGCATGCGTAAATTGCGAAGAAAAACTGTTGGATCAGTGCGACGCTGCAGCCATGAAGGCAAGTGGCAGCGCAAGCCTCTTGCACATGTCGTTGTTGAACGAGGAGAAGCTGTATGCGTCACGAATGATATTGTGCAACGCCGTTGCTTTCTGTGCGAGTCGTATGATGATCGCTGTTGGCGAGGGCACTGCTGGCCGTGCGGCACCTTTGCTGTCTATTGCGAACAAATCGCAGCTCCAGAACGGAAACCAGTTCCCATCTATGGCGTCTTCGGTGGACCCGCGCGCGTTTGCGGCGGCCACGGACCCACTTTGGACGCTGGCACCGTCGATGAATGAGTTTACGGCGCGTTTTGACGCTGCGGTGTTTGCTCTGGAAACTAGCCAGCAGCTAGTGGGCGCTCTTATAGCTCTAAAGAGTGAAAATGCTTCCGTGCGTGCCGCATCTGTTTCATCAGCGTCGTCGTCCCGAGAGCGTGCTCTACGCCGACGTGAACACCAGTGCGACATAGCACCACTAGAGCATGTGCTCGAATACCACGCTGACAGCTTGGCATTCATTGTCGAGAACATGCTCGTCGTGCTAATGCTACACTTCGCTCACTACCTCGGGAACTCGGAAGCTGCTGGTGCCCTGGGCGCCGTGCAGCAAACACTGGGCAAAGTGCTTGCCATTGTCGGCGACATCGAGGTACGTTTGAGCTTTTCTGTTGTCATGCTTCCTCGTCTTCTAACGCTTTCGTTTGTTATCCTTGCAGAACAAGAACCCCTTTATCCACGCCGTTGCTAGAAGACTGCGCGAGTTAGTTTCAAGCAGTTAATCATCAAGACCAAGACTGACCCCTCCTTTGCAGTGGGCAACTAATCACAACTTTTGACGTCTATACACTAAAGATCACGTCTTTATTTCTTGGTGATGCTAGTTGACTTCCGCGCACGCGCATACATGACGTCCGTCCTCAGCAGGTACTTCGCTCCCCGAGTCACCAGTGCTCCTTCATGTAGCAGGCACCTGTCTCCATGTCCGTGCACCAGCGCCGACCCCGTCTCCGGCGCCACACTCAGCACCACTTCTTCCTGCTTCGCGCCCGCCTCGTTCGCGTAGAAGACCGTGTCGCCGCCTTGCAAGTCCGAGTCCGACGCGTCGTTCAAGTACACGAGCACCGTGAACCGACTGTGGTAGCCCGTCACCCGATCCACGTCGCTCTGGTCCACGTGGCAGCCAAACCGCTGGCCTGTTCCGTAGCGGTAGAACCGAATGGCCGGGTTCAGCCCCAAGGCCTGCATGCCCTCGTACTCAGCCGGCACGTGCGGCTGGAGACGCGTCCAGAGCAGCTCCGCGAACGCCGAGAGCCGTAGCAGCAGCCGCCCGTTGTCCCTGAACGCGTAGTCCCGGTTGGCTCGCTGCGTCACCCGCTCGAAGCCCTCGCCGTCGGCGAACGAGCGCACGCGCTGGCACTCGGCGCGCGACAGGAAGGACGGTACGGCGTAGATGAGCTCGTCGTGCAGGTCCTTGACGTGCAGCGAGCGGCGTAGCGGCTCGAAGCGCAGAGCGGGCGGCACCTCGTCGGCCTCCCACGCCGCGATCTCTCGGCGCGTGACAGCCGCAGGCTTGGGCTTAGTGGCCTTCCGTCGGGCGGCGGGCGCCGCGGCGGCTTTGGTCTTCTTGCCCATGAGCAGCAGATGATACACTGCACAGCATCGGTTGTACATTTAGTGACATGTCAGTCAAATGCGGTACGTACCGTAAGTGGACAAATTGCTGCGCAATCGGTTCCATTTTAGGCGTGTACTGTACTGAAATCTCAGAAACCACTGGCACGACGTCGACTTTCCTTCTCGCAGCGATTTACACACGATGGAGAGCACGAGTGTTTATAGCGACTACGACGATGCATCGACTCGTCTTGTCCGCAGAGCGCACGCAGCAAAGTATCCGTAATCGCTCAGATCTGCAAAATACGGTACGTTGGGAGGTGAAACCATCCCCCTTCTTTACCCGTCGTTTACCCCTCTTTATATCGATACATCCTCGTTGACTCTCCTTCACTATGCACACACATCCCCTATCGACCTCCACCTCCACCCCTCGTTATCATTCTTATTCACAGAAAAAGAACCGACTTCTGAACCAGACGAGGCTGCTGCACCACAGTCAGTCAGTCCAGCTCAGGCCCAGCAGCCTCGCCTCCTGCGGATGCGCCCACAGCCTGATCTCCCCGTCCCGAGCACCGCCGACCATGATGGACGACGTGGCGGGCTTCGAGCAGGCCGCCAAGAAGTCCTGGCAGAGCTTCAGCACCATGCGGCGCTTCGTGGACGAGGCCACGCGCCTCGAGAACGCCAGCTGGCGGCTCTGGTTCATGCAGCGCAGCCGCACGGACAGCGACAGCGAACTTGACGCTGAGGAGCACGGCGGCCGCGCCGTCGCCGTCGAGGAGCGCGTGCTGTGCGTGTACTGCGAGCTGCACAGCGCCAGTCTGAGCTGCAACGGCTGCTGCCACGACGCCTACTGCGTGAGCTGCTTCAAGCTCATCCACAAGAAGGGCAACCTGGCCACCCACACGGCGGTCAAGATCCAGCACGTGGTGAGAGGCCTGCAGGCAGAACTTTCGTTAAAGCTTTTGACTGGAGTTTGACGGAGCTTTTGTTGTTGTTGCTGCTGTGCTTGGCTGTAGCATAAGGAGAGAGTGGCGAGTAGCGCCGACTCGACGTGTGAAGAAGGAGATCTGTCGACGTCCCAGCACTTGTCCAAGAGGAGCTCGGACGACGGGGAAGAGCAGAGTGCGCCCGGGTCCCCGCCCAAGTCGGGCGCGGCGACTGACTCGCTCTTCAACAAGCCTTGGGAGCTGCAGATGGACATGCTGCTGCAGAGACTCATGATAAACAGCATTCATAGTGAAATGGACATCAGGTGCGCGTAAAAGCTGAGGTTGGAGGAGATGCGCCGCCAGCACGGTAACTGTTGATTGCGCAATGACTAAGGGATATCTGCTATGTAGCGTGCACAACATTGACGCCCGCGAATCGCTGAATGGGACGGACTCGGTCGCGACATACCTCTCGGAGGCTGAAGATGAGGTGCCGCCGCTCTCGGTGGGCGAGTCGAGCGGGTCAGATGAAGAAGCCCGGCAAAAAAACAATCAGGCGGTCGTGGCGGCGGCGGTAGCCCTCGCTGGAAAACACAAAGCGCGGTCCTTGTCGTACGAGGAGAACCGTGCGGCGCGATCGCCTGCACTATCACCGGCGGTGCACCCGTCGCCTAGTGTGGACAGAGGTGTGGAAGATGTGAAGCTGCCGACGAATCTGTTCCCGCAAGGACTGCCGCGTACCAACAGCCGACGCAGGAATTCGCAGACATGCGCTAACTGCAATGGGAACCACATCACAGTGGACTGCCCGCTTTTGGAAAGCTCACTATTTCCACCGGCAGCGTCACCACGCCAGGAGGATCAGGCGTGGACACGGTGCTCCGGAAGTGCTTTACGACGCTTCATAACAACAACATGGCGAACAGCACCCATGCATTCCTGGGCGACGAAGTCAGTGTTCGTGGTGGCAGTAATTTTGCCTCAATGAAGCAATGGCCGTCAAACAATGCATTGCAGCAGATGGGCGACCGTCCTTCGCTTTTCGGGATGAATGTGATCGCCGAAGACAATTCCCTGGTTAATGATGACCTCGCACCAATGCTGAGAGAGCTTGCAACGCCGGGGTCAAGTCACTCGTGGACTGCAGACTCCTGGCTACTATCATGCTTGGCAACTGAGCTGCCCGCAGATGTGTTCGAGCACCTTCGAAGCCTAGAGAAAGAAGACAAAACATGGTCATTCTCGACCGGAAGTGATTTCTCAGGCATGGCTCTAACCGGGTGGGCCTATCTGAAGGAACCGGGTCGCAAGTGGTGCAAGCGATTTCTGTCCTTGTACCGGAACAACCTGTGGGAGTACCTGGACGTCAATGAGTCGAGCCGGCCTGTGGGCCATGCGAACTTGTTTGAGGGGTCCGTGCATCCACAGCAGCGGAGTACGACCGAGTTCATTCTTAAGTATAATAGCCACTCATCAGCCAACTCAGCACGCAGAGAGCTGTGGCTGAGGTTCGACTCAGAAAAGGATGCAACGCAGTGGAGGGAAAAGCTAACAAAAGCTATCAAGCTCCAGATTGACGACTTATTTGACCTAACTCCCGATTCTCCAACAGGGACATCTCCGAAGAACTTTGAGTTGGGCAAAGGACGCTTCTCAATTGTACGCCGTGCACGCAGGAAAGAGATCTCGGAGGACACCTCGACTTCAGAGTCGCGGGATTGTGCGCTAAAAATTATTGAGAAGAATATTTTCTGGGACTTGGTGGCGCGCGAAACAGAGCGAGAAGACACAGTGGTCCGCGAGATTTTAACGCAGAGCTTGCTGACGATCCGCTCGGGCTCCTCGTATTGTCCAGTGATTCGACTACAGTCTCTTTTCGAAACACGCAACCACTTAGTCATGGAGCTGGAGCTCATGCGTGATGGAGACCTCCACGAGGAGATTGCTACTAAGAGTGCAGTGGACGAAACGCGTGCCTCATTTTTGGCCGCTAGTCTGGTGCGCGCTATTGTGTATTGCCAGAATAATGGTGTTGCTCACCGAGATGTGAAGCTTTCCAATCTTGCACTAGATTATGAATATAGTGCCAACGGGAAAAAGTAAGTGGTTGTGTATACCTGTAAGCTTATGCCTGTTGCGAATTCTAACAGTTTACTATTGTTGAATAACAGGTACGCGGTAATTAAGGTTGCTGACTTTGGAATGGCGGCGTTTATTCGAGAAGACGGAACACTAAAGGGCAGGTATGTCAACCGCGAAACGAATGCTTTACGCTGAATATTTGGACCACATTTACCACATCTGACGTCTCAATTTGCCTAGATGCGGAACACCTGGCTTTGTCGCTCCTGAGATTCTATCTGCTGGCCAAGGTGAAGCATATCCCAGTGATGTTGACATGTTCTCGGCTGGAGTCGTGACATACACAATGCTGTGCGGGTATGAACCATTCTTCGGCGTGAACGACGAGGAGCTCATTCAGATGAACAAGCGGGTCGATTACGAGTTTGAAGAACCGGAATGGACTAACATATCTGATGAAGCCAAGGATCTGGTGAGTGTTGCTACACGGTGCTAATTTTGAGATAGGCGATGGGAACTCATGATGTTTTATTTGGGTATTGTTGGTAGATTTCTCTGATGATGGAGAAAGACACACACAAACGGATAACGCCGAAGATGGCGTTACAACATCCATTCCTTCGTGATGCAAACGCTGTGCTGGAAGACCTTTTCCGAGAGCAGGCGTCTATTACCCCAACGCGGTTGCTATGATGGGTTACATATTTGATACGCTAGGTTGAGGCATTGTACGATCGGTGAAAGCAAACACCAGACAAAAGACAAGTAGCAGCTGGCTTCAAATTCGTATAATATGCTTCATTCAATGTGCTCGCTAGGGGCTCTGTTAAGATATGCATCCAGAGGAAAGTCTAGGAATCGTGCGGTCTCCTGCACGAAGCGAGCATCTGCGAGGCAGCGGAACTTGATGTTGTCCAGGACATTTGGTGGTGTCGTGCGCTGAAAAAGTTGCATTCGCACGAGGGTCGCGAGCTGCAAACACATCACGCATTCGTCCCCGCAGTTAGCTTTACCATATACACCACTATAAGCAACTAATAAGAAGGACTTAAAGCGGACTTACATGCGTAAATATTTCTTCGCGTGTTTCAGCGCTACTGCTCTCATTAAGAGCTGAATCGCCAGCTTCGGCCTCAATGCGCAGATTGAGATAGATAGCCATTAGCCGCTGGAATGTAAAAATTCGAGGGCCGATCAGTAACTGGCTGATCTGCTGCTTCTTGTTGTTTGTCGATGTTGTTGATCCAACGCCTGCTTCCCCAGCGTTGTTTTTCTTTGCGCGCTTCTTTCGTCGCTGTCCACCTGAACTCGATAGGAAGCGCACATCAGTTTCCTGGGGATTGAACGAGGCCAGATAGCCTGCAAGCACGAGCAACAGGCAGTTTTTGCTCAAGTTGGTGCACGAAATCAGCTTGACGGATCGCCCACACTGCGGTCCAGCTTGTGGTAACCAAAGAGATGCTTTCGCCGCGTCTCGAGAAACTCTTTCACCCGGAATTTCGTGGCGTTTTCTAGTTTCTTCTTCATCTTGGCATCCTGCTGCCCACTAGAAGCAAAGAAAGTGTCCGGAACTCTGGAAGGAGATGAACGACTGCAGCACGAAACTCGAGCCAATCGCCGTCGGGTGCAGGCGGCAGCAGTCCATGAAGATGTATTAGCCACGCCCGAAATTTGTCGCCTGCCGATTCCACCCCAATCTGCTCGACCAAAATGTCTGCTAGCTGGCCTGTACCACCACACCAAGAAATGATGAGCAAGGCCAACAGTATTAGAACCCTGAATTGACTGCATACCTGGTGTGAAAGGTGGAAAATGCACGTAGGCAGGGTAGTACGGCATGACAAGCTTGTCGAACTCCAGCGACATCCCTCTCGTAATCAGCAGCACACAAGCTTCCCACGGCGGAGAGTCCTCGAACATCTAACCAGCAGAGTGTCAAACCTCATCAATTGCCAGTTCAACCCCAGCACCACTAGGTCACACAGATCACCAACATTCAAATACGCGATCTGGTCATTGATGGTGCAGACGCACGTGACCAGCGCTCCCAGTCCTCGATCCAGCAGTTTGTCCACATGGTCCATCACCAAATACAGCACCTGCGTCCTCTTGTCTCCTCTGTTCTGCGTCATCAAGCCGTCCAAGGCTTTGAAAAAGCTCAAGAAGTTGAGCGAGCTGAATTTGTCCGCCACCTCGTCCTCCTGCGTCGTCGACCGTTTCACACTCTTGTCCTCCATCAAGTGTCCCCCTGAGACGGGGACGTCGTCTACAGTGTCCTCATTGAGCCCGCGTCGTGCAGCTGGGCCAGCGCCTCCTGTAAAACTCCTTGGCCGAGTACAAACCGGTGCAGTCCACCAGGGCGAACGGAGCCGCCTGGCGACGCAGAGAGTGCGACACGCCCGCGCTCTTGCCGGTGGACGCGCCGCCGTAGACCACAACGAGAGGCGCCGGGGCCTCGAACGCGAAGCGGTTAATGCCTGCAACCCGCTCCAGCTCCTCGAGCTGCGTCTCGCGGCCGATCATGCTTGGATTGCTGGTTACCAGCGCCCGTAACCTGATCGTAACCTCGAGCTTGAAGCGATGCGAGGCTGCTGGCTGCGTCTGCTGTGTGTATGGAGCTGCGTCGTTGTGACCTATTGCAATGCTGATGCAATGAGGGAGAAGGACAGTGCGAGGGGTTCAGTGTGGTCTATCCGAAGGACGGGGGCGTGGCGACGCTGCCGCTGCGATTCCAGTTCCACTTCGACCTCTACAGCTTGAACGGCATGGACTCGTTCCTGACGCGATACGGAGACAAATTGATGTGCGTGGAGATCGAGAACGTGGCGACGAAATGCTTGTCAATAAGGGGGCGAGCATCGTTTTCAAGGACCTTTCATTAGGCGCTGTGGTTGCGCGGGCGTTCATTTCGGATGGAGCAAGACGGTATCGTGAGGCCGAGGCTATTTCGTTTACACTTGTCAACGCTGAGGACTTTGCTGCTCATATCGACGGGGTTATGGAGCAAACTCGAGTGGAGAACAAGCTCCCACTGGATAGGAATATTCTTCAATGGGCAGAGCAGCAGGCAGGAGTACAGGGCAACGACAGCAAGCAGAGAAGCAGGTTGGAATCTACCGACTTTACCAGCGACGGTGGTGTCTCGATGGTGATAGGCATTAAGACGGCCGTATTGACGAATGTTGCACGTCGCCAAGCTATTCGAGAAACCTGGGCCAACAAGGTGGCTCTGCCTCCAAACGTGAAGGTGTTTTTCCTCGGGTGCACACCAATCATGAACGATGTTTCAAGCGGACGTGATCGGGAGCGCTTTCACGCTGCTAAAGAGCTGGAAAGGGACGTGTACGGCGACCTATTGACTGCAGAATTGGATTGCCTGGATGCACGGACGTTCCTTGCTGAAAAAGTGAGTGGCTTTCTGGAGTGGCTGGTGGCCAATCTACCACAGACAACGTTTGTCATGATGGCGGACGACGACATCTACGCAAGGGTTGATAGAATGCAGCCGAGCTAAGTGTACTGCCGCGCGAAGGTCTTTATCTGGGCGAATCGGTGCAGCAACTTCATCCTCTACCTCTTACGCCAGTGCGAGACCCGACTTTGCGGTACTACATGTCGAACCAGAGCTCCGCTCGAGCAGGGTGCGGATTTTCACCGAGTACAAATCGGATGGAATCCGAGTACGGACATAAATCGGAGGGAGACCGAGTACATTTGCCAACGTCGGATGGTTCCCGAGTATCAGTGCAATTAGGTGGCCGAGCGAGTGCAGACCTCGTTACTAGATTGGTAACACTACCAGCGTGCTGCGGAACCTACATAATTGGCATTGCTGGCGAACCAACTGCATTAGTGTTTCCATCCGTGAATTGAGGCCATGCTTAACGTCGAGTGGGGAACGTGGATTGTTGGCGGACTCCATGGAGTGGAGTGATTTTATGGGGTAGTGGTGAGGCCTCACAGAGCAAAACGAAAACTTATTGTCCGATCTGCTTTGTCAGGAGCTGGCCGAACTGCTTTCCATCAGCTATGCAATGGGCCTGAACGTCGACGGACTTCTGTACCAGAATGAAAACATCAGATTAGGATTATGGCATCGTGCTGTGCGTAGAACTAGCACCTTACACAATCGTACTCGCAACCCCCTTTTTCATTTTGTGCTTACTCGCAATACCACCGAACTCATAATTGTACTCGACGTCCATCCGATTCAAGCCCGTACTCGGTCTCCATCCGATTTGCAATCGTTGACAATCTTTTCCGCTCGAGCAGTTCCCACCGTTCGCTGCTGGTCCGCACTTCCTTCTGTCGATGGACTGTGTCCGGTTCATTGCGAAGAACCGTCGACGCCTAGGCAGTCTCAGCGGACACGACGACACCAGCATCGGGTTGTGGCTCCTGGCGATCCAAGTGCATGTGCACCCAACAGCAGCGTTCGCCATTTCTCGATCTCTTCCTTGCGAGAACGACCTCATGTCGTTCGCAAATCTGTCACCGTTGGCCATCCGCGTGATCCAGGGCAACCTGCTGCGAGGACTCCCTTTCTGTCAAGGCTTTAGTCGATCGGTATGGGGACGACAACCTCGTGACTCGACCGAGGGCATATTGGCATGCTAGCAATTCCAGACATGTACTTCATGAATTTTGCCACAATGTTGCAGTCCAAACATCTGGGATCATGTTGAAGTGGGTGTTCAGTCTTGTCCCCCGTTGCACTACCTCTTTATCCCGATAGATATCACTTCCTCACAGTCAGTTCACTATACCTTAAACTTCAGATATAAACCTACTCTCCTAGTGGCAACATCAGCTACCTCAGTCCTATCGAACTTTGAGCCCCCTGCGCCCGTCGGATTCAACGTCACTTCGCAATCCGCCGAGAGCTCCTCACTTTGTCAACTTTTGTCAAAATGCCAAGCGCCGCCGAGCTGTTCGAGACCATGGGCCAGGCCGTGGACGAGCTGGGCCCGTCGCTCGTGAGCAAAGTCAAGGGGGTCATCAAGTTCGACGTGCAGGGCGCCGGCACGTGGCTCGTGGACCTCAAGAACGGCAAGGGCAGCGTGCGACCCGCCACGGCCGCAGACAAGGCGGACCTGAGCATCTCGCTGAACGAGGAGACCTTCCTCCAGATGATGGCCAACAAGCTGAACCCGCAGCAGGCCTTTATGAAGGGGCTGGTGAAGATCAAGGGCAACATGGGGCTGGCCATGAAGCTCAACGTGGTGCTGGCGGCCACGCGCAACTACGTCAAGAAGCGGAAGGCTGCACCTGCTGCAGCTGCTGCTCCGAACAAACCTGCGGCTGGAGGCCTCACGTCCACGGAGATCTTTCGACTCCTGGGGAGGTCGTGGCCAAGGACGGCGCCGCGATGGCCAAGAAGGTCAAGGGCATCATCCAGTTCGACATCACGGGGGCTGGCAAGTGGAACTTGGACCTGAAGAGCGCCACGCCCGCGCTCACGGAGGGCACCAAGAAGGCTGACGTGACTATCACGGTCGCGGATCAAGACTTTGTCGCCATTGCCATGGGCAAGCTCAACGCACAGCAGGTAGGAGGAGCTTGAAGATCAAGTGACTGAGGTCTTGTGCTAACGCGTGAGTTGCTAATGTTACAGGCCTTCATGAAGGGCAAGCTCAAGTTGAAGGGCAACATGGCGCTGGCCATGAAGTTACCGGTCGTGTTCAACGCGCTCAAGCCGCAGTCCAAGCTGTAGGGCTGCAACTTCAACGCCCAGAACTTAGAACTGTCATGCAGATCCAGCAGATGCTTGCACGTCGACGACGAAAAGCTAGTCGTAGACGATTGCACCGGCTCTGCTTTCCACGACAGCTCAAAACAGAATGAATGCCTTTCCCCATTGCCTTCCGACGCGAGGAACGCTCGTGCTGGGTGCTGTCGTATATTTTTGTGTGTCCAAGTCGTGGCAGCCAACGAGTCCGCTCCCGCCTTGTTCTTACTGTACCATAATCGCTCGTCGCGTTCGAGAAACGGAGCGAGGTTTGCATCTGCAGCTCACTCCGTCTTCCCGTCCCTTCATACCTCAGAGAGGAGTCGGGAGGATCAAGTCAAAGACCTATCGAAACTGTCCGCTATCCAGACGGCGCCGTCTACTCCTTCTTGGGCTTGATGACCTTCTTATGGCTGACCGTCTCCCAACCGTCCTCCACGTCCTGCTTCAGGACCGCAGCCGCCACCTTCTTCTTCTCCTTCTCATTCTCCGTGTCCAAAGGGCTCACGTTAACGGAGGCCTTCGCCTTAATCTTGGCGTTTTTCTTCTTCAATTTGCGCTTAAGCTTGAGCTTCTCGGCGCGAATGGCCTCCTCCTCCTCCGAGTCCGGACCGTCCTAAAAGTGTCATAAACCCCAGTTAACCCCCACTTCAGTACCGTACACGTCCTCCAATCTAATCCACAAGGAAACCTACGTCCACAAAGTCGTCGAGGTTGATGTCTGCGGCGTTCTCCTTGTCCGCAGGGGCCTCCGGCGCCTTCTTCTTGCCCTTGGCCTTGGCTTTCTTCTTCTTGGGGGCCGACACGGGCGCGGGCGTCGACTTGCCGCTCAGCGCCTTGGCGGCGGTCAGGCCCACGGCTGCGGCCACGAGGGCGCCGCCCACGGCCATACCCGTGGCGGGGTTCTGCTCCAGCAGCGTCATGATCGAGTCGGCCATACCTGTCTGTCTGTTTGTCTCTTTGAGGACTGGAGTTGCTGAGCTCGGTCTCCTATTTGCAAAGTGTGTCGCCGGATCGCGAGCCGACGGGCCACGTGGCCGAGGAGGTCCAGATTGCAATTGGTAGATATTGAGGATTTAATGTGTTGGGATTGGATGAAAGTACTTTTTATCAAAAGATCGCTGCACATACTGAAACCAAGGTATCAACTTGCGTGAGCCGGCATGCCGTCCAAGGTGTTGACAACCAAGGCGATTAATCAACCGCCGTAATTTACTGCTTATTTTGCTGTTGTAGACACGCCAAAGTTTTGGGTAAATAGTAATCTACAGATGAACCCATCAGTCGAGAACGGTAAAATTATTCCAATTTCAGGGTAAGGGGAGGGTACCATGTTAGAAGTACCACAACTATTTGCTGTCAAAAGCGCTAACTTCCATCAACCAGGCATCCTCCGAAGCACATAATAGCCAACTCTTTGTTGCATGGAGCTCATCAACGCCGTTGCCAACTAAACATACTATTATAGAATATCGCTCACCAATTTGGTGAGCCGAGAAATACATAGACAAATAAAATAAACAGCACGAAATTATTGATTTTCCAAGGAAGTGTCGGCTCACTCTTGGCCACTTCCACACATTCCACTTCCATCGCTGGCAGCATGCAATAGGTACCGACGCGTATGTATAGATAAGACGCAAACCAGGCACTTCGACAGGTGTTATCGTCCAGCCGACGACGTACTCCTTCCAGTACTCATGAAGTTTCCATAGAGGCGGCTTACGGTTGGGAGCATTCTCGGCGACCGCACCGTCCGGCACGGCTTTTGGCTGCTTCCCGCAAGGAATATCCGGGCACTCACATGCATATACATTGTACTGCTAGGACATCACGACCACACTCAACACTCACACTTCCTCAGTCCTTGCAGTACACTCGGCCAGGAGGAGCCCACACACGGGCCCCTGCCTGTCCCCAATGGGCGCAACCCACTGCCCGAGCCCTCTATGCACACTGTCAGCCACTTCAGTCCACGTCCTTCTCCATACGGCATCTCACCTGCTGTTACGCGTGCCTCTCACTGTAGCACCGGAAAGTTGCTTCAGTACGCCACCTGCTCGATGCTTTCGTTGGGTAGGGCCAGCCCTTCCTGGCTGCAGCACCTCACGCGTATATTAGTCCTTTCAACTTGAGCACTTTGTGTCCAAATCAAGACTGCTCTCTGTGGCGACCTGACCGCCGCCACCGAGCCTACCGCCTACAGACTGCCTATCGCCGTTCACTATGTATCCTTCTTCTGGTTTCTCCGAGCCCACGCACTTCGTTGCCCCTCTCCGTCCTGGGCGATCCCAGATCTCACAGCACGCCCTGGATATCGCCTCGCCTTCTCCACTCCTCGCCCGTACGCCTCCGTGGCGCGTCCTCTCTCCGATGATCTTCAAGCGGCGCCGTACCTTCAACTTGCACCCAGCCACTGGGCGGCAGTAGTCCTTCTGGTACGCCATAAGGACTTGCGTGCCCGTACCACTAAGATCTTGGTCAGCAGTAGGCCTGGCAACATCACCCCCAACTCCCACTCCACGAAACTCTCTGGAGGGACTTGGAGTTGACAAAATACCCCCCTCCAACTCCCTCCAAGTTACGCACAAACCCTTTTAAAGTCGATAGGAGTCAACTGTGTTTTGCCCGGTTTTCATAGGCGAAGGAGCAGAGGTAGAAGGAGGTGGCCGAGCTGTTACGCGCTTCTCGAATCTGTTGTAGAGCAACCGGACAGGTACGTCGTCGTGAACGTTGTCAACACTGATCAGATGTATTTTGAGGGATGACAGCTTCATTTGTTGCCACAGGTATTGCAGAGAGCGCTACGGACAGCGGCAGCAGCAACAAAATCTGTATCAGACCGAGATCATCGAGGGCGACTGGAACATAAGCCGAGAGAGTAGATGTCAAGGCCTAGCCAATGCAGCGAAGCTCAAGAATAACCTGTCAGCGTTGAACAACTAGCACCCCTTAAAACGGCTGGTGCTGCCGTGATCCTCAGGTCTATCCGCGCCAAGTAAGCCTGGTGAAACAAGCCACCTACTACAAGCAGATAAAATACGATGACGAAAACCTGTCAAGCTGCAAAGCCTCAGCATTTCCAAGTTTGTCGCCATCACCGCTGAGATGATGTCCTGTGGTGCTACCACTTTTGGTGCATGAACGACAAGAATGCAACATGCATGTGCGTGACCTTCACGAACTTTGCGTGCCCCATACTCGCCGTTCAGCTAAGTCCGTCTACGTACTCCGAGCATGCAATCAGATTAAGGAACTCCTGCTAAGAGTTTGGATTAATTGCAGCCAGTATGCAGCCCCGCTATGATTTGGGATTGTGCTGAGTAACTTCGCCGGTTTGGGCTGTCGTAGCCGACATGCCACGCTTCTTGCGCCATTAAAACGTGACCCAACCGCAAACACAATAAGTACGTAAGCATCAACAACACATATTCACCTCCATCTCGTAAACCATTTTTGTGCTGGTTAGTCCGTAGGCAGTGGGTACTGGAAATTCTCGTGGATGAAAAGGACATCACGAACAAGTGATGGCTTTAGTGAGCTGCGCTTTGCTGTGACCGCGTTGCCTGCAGAAGAGAAAGCACGTTCAGATGGAATCGACGTAGCGACGCACCCCAGCCATTTCCATGCTAGCAAAGCAAGCGACGGTACTCGGCGTGGTGGTCCCACCACCACTTTAGCGGGTTCACCGTAACAGGAGTGTCGGCCACCTCTTCAAGGTAGCGATATACTTTAGATTCACAACGTCTTTTAGAGCTCCTGCCCGAGCCTCTGCAGTGGCATGCGAGTCTTGAACAGCTCGCTTGCCGAAGACACCAACAAGGGTGGCCATTCGTAATTTCTTCGAGAACGGGGTCCGTCTTCAATTATGGCTTCAAGCGACGGGTGTTGATCCTCGTTTTCCCGTGCTTGCTGGGATCTCTCCACATGCTCCTGTTTCATGATGGCAACAGTCTCGTCAATTAGGATAGCTTTTGCCTGCTGGGCTTCTTCAGGAGTGCGGCCTTCCGAACTTGTCAACCGCGGATCTAAGTACGACGTCCACATCAGTTCTCTTGGCAACGATGCAAACCGCTTCTGAAACAGACTTAACAGTCGAAGACGAACAGATCGCATTAGCTCCAGGGTGCGCAGAATATAACCTTCGGTCGGATGTAGCTCATTAGTGGTAACATCATTAAATATGTCGTCTCGAGACAAGATGATCTCAATGGACCGCAAGCACGGAAGCACTAAAGCACGAGTTGGATGCTTCTGGCCTCCTAGCAGCTCTGATGTAGCTCCAATAGGGTTTAACAATGCGAGCAAGCACTTCACCGTGAACCAGTCCTGAACATCGGCTTATAAAGAGGAGTATTCCCCAATTCTTCTCTTTCCTGCCTTGGTACCAAGATAGCGAAAAATTTCTCCAGCGGTGCTTCCAATTCTATCATCCTGGCCAGCACATCACGTGCGCTGTTCCAGCGGTGGGGCAGTCAATTATTACTTTCAAAGGTTTCAGCTTCCGTGTGGCTACCCCTTGCGCAGCGAAGACTTCACGCTGAATTGTTTTCAATCGCGAGGTAGCCTTCTGAGACTTTTGAATGAATGAGGCAATATCTCGGAAGCGCTGTACAATATACTGCACATCGTCTAAGGCACCCGTGCTCTTTAAAGCTCGCCACTCATTTAAAAATTCAGTCATCTCTTGCATTGCTCGCTCCTGCTCCCAGGGCTCTGCTTGAATACTTTCATCTGCTCCATCATCTGCCTCAGCCGAGTTTGAATCTGTGCTTTTGCTTGCAGTAGCAACGATTGGTGACAGATTAGCGGTCTCAATATCAACAAGACCAGATGGCACAATAACATCAGACGTAGATCTTTGTGATATCTCGCGGGGAGCAGGCTTCTTAAAAGCACCCCAGCCAACACTAGATGAAGAGAGTGCGCAATACACGACATATCAGAAATGCCCAGGATTTTGCACGCTAGCACCCCATTTGAAGCGCCATCTCTGACCAGCTTCATGCAATACGCTGGATTAAGATTCCAGTTCTTCATTAAATCTGACAGAGCTTCTGCAATGACAGCGCCGGTGTGAATACCAGGTAAATGCTTGACCTCTAAAATCCAATCGCAAAGGTGGAAGTTGGCATCTAGGTAGTGCAAGGTAAGAGACACATAACTTTCAGTGCTTCGGCTTGTCCAAATGTCGGTAGTCACAGCATAGCATCGGCAACCTTTTTGATCCTGGCCTTAACCTCGACTCGAAGCTCAGCTGCAGTTTGCATAATATCACTGCGAACTTTAGTCGCCCAGGAATCTTAATCCTGATCCCACCCAAAGTTCTGTTAGGTACTTCACGTAGCACGCTAAACCATCGTCCTCAACAACCGAAAGAGGGCGTAAACTACTTGCAATCCAAAGCGCTAGATACTTGTTGGCTTTCTCTTGCTGGGTGTGGGTCACAGGAACCGGTTCTCTCTTCACACAGGAGCTGCCATCATCACGAAGAAACAATTCAGCTAACGCCACTTTAGCCCTCTCCTCATCGTTTTTTTGGCGCTCATGCTCAGCAAGATACTTGCTGTGAAACGTGTCCAGGTGACGCTTTATAGCGTTTTTCCTGTCTTGAAAGGAATTTATACGTGACATTTAGTCACGTAGAAATTCCTTGTGCAATATGCACACTTGGCATCTTTGTTTTTGAGGTGGTGAATATCAGCGTCATCCTTGGGCAAAAGATCGATAAACGAGTACCAGTGCGGATTATGAGCGCCCACAATCTTGAAAAGATTCGAAGGGCTTCTAGCAGTCTCAGTGGCTGATACCACATGCTGTTGTTGCTGTCCAGTGTCCACCACTAGCCCAGCTTGCGAGACAGCAGGAGCAGCGCTGGCCACTGTAGGTGAAGAGCGCTTGCTTTTTTTCCTCTGATGGCGACGCTTGCGTTTTGATTGCGAACTTCCCGGAGATGCCATGAATCCTAACTGGATGCGAGGAGAAGGACTTGTGCGTGCCGGTGGGAAGAGGCGTCGGGTGATACTTGAGGTTTGTTTGGGGGCTTCCATGGGGAAAGAATCACTTTGGGAAGTGAGAAATGCACTGCTTGCGCCATTGATCAGGTGAGTCGCACTGCGGAAAGCAGTCCAAATAAATTGTAACTATTTTACGCTTGAGATTTTGCTTGACAAGCAAACAGGCATGTACAGGTATTTTGTAATGGAAGGCAAGGTCTCCCTCGAAGTCCGAAGGTATCTTAACATATAGCCCTCACTATTGAAAATAAAAAGCGGAGTTGGGGAGTTTGCGACAGGCCCAACTCCCAACTCCCAGGAGTTGGCGAAAGGGAGTTGGAGTGGAGTTGGAGGCCAAAAGTTGACAGGTCTAGTCAGCAGTCGTCGTCACTGCCTGTGAGGTCAATGGTCACTTGGTCGAGGGACTTACTACCACGCGCTCTCCCACACGCAACGTGTCGTACACGAGGAGGAAAACTATCGGACACGCAAACTGGCAACTTCAACAGTCAAAACCCCTTTGATCGTACGCGTCCCAACTAACGGCACGCAGATCGTCTTGTCTCACGTTGCACCTGGTTCCAGCTGAGTGACATCGCTTAGTCACACATATTTGCAGTGCGCAACATACAGTTTCTGCTACTCCCACCTCACTCATGCTGGACCGGGATTGCTACTGACACGTCTTCCACATTCAGCGCTTGACGCAGACTCTGGAACCGATGAGGTCCAAACGCCTTCGTGAAGATATCGGCAATATTGTCTTCACTCGACACATACAGGACATGAACTTGTCCTTCTTCACGAACTCGGCGATTTCACGACTCTTTTTGGCGTATCGTTTCATTTTTGATAGTTTCCAGGCTCTGTAATCACCTTCATAATACTCTGGTTATCCACACGAAGAATATAGAACATGGCGGAGCTTCACCACGTATTTCTTTGAGAAGCTACCGTGCCCAGACCAAGTCATTAATACACATGCTAGCTGCAATCAACTCTGAGCTGCATGTTGCTGTGGTTACTTTCCCTTGTTGCTTGCATTTACTTTGTCACTACGTTCCTGAATGGAAAGTTATGTGGTGTGCACATTTTCATGGAGCAACCGGACTATTTCCATGATGGTACGGACCGAGTGTGTGAGCTCCTAAAAGGGTTTTACGGCCTGAAGCAAGCTTCACGTCTATGGTATCAAACATTGCACAACTACTTAGAAAAAGTGAAGATTGGTTTTACGCAGTGTGACTTTGATGTGGGTTTGCACAAGCGGTGGAAGGATAGTCAAGTTATGAACCTCGTGGTATACGTAGATGATCTGCTGATTGCTGGTAAGAAAAAAATAGGATATTGAAGAAGTGATCGAGGAATTTAAGCTGCAAGTTTGCGCTCACGAGTCTCGGTCGAGTGAAGCACAACCTAGCCATGGAAGTAAACAATATTCCTGTTACAGTATTATGTATTTCACAAACGGCGTATGCTGGAACGCTTCGGTATGAGTGAAGCGCACTCACTTGGAGCGCCGATGAAGCAGAATGAACGTTTGCCTCCAATTGAAACAGATCAAAGTAAAACAAATGACCCGGATATTCCGTTCCAACTCTCGGAACAGGAACGGTGTAAGGCCGTTACGTTCTCGACTCAGGGTATCAGGCGTAGATACCCCGTGTAAAGGTCGTAGCCGATCTCTCCGGCCAAGATGACGCGAGATGTTCCCAGCGGTTTCCAGGAGGGATGAACCGCCGGGTAGACAAGAGCGCGGGATCAAGAGCTAGGAGGGGCGACCTGTGCTGAGGGCAGGACGGATGGCGCGGCCGTGGGATGGCCTCCGTGACGACAAAGCGGGCGTCGCGGCTACGGTCGGGTGGCATGGCTCAAGGAACACTAGGAAGGCGAAGGACGGTGAGTCGTGGCCAAGGTCGAAGGATGCGGCGAGGGCCGCTTGCGTCTAGCTTTTATTCAGTCGTGATTTTACCTTGCCTGACACAGGTCAAACTAACACTAAGGGATTTAACCAAGAACAGTTTCATTCAAGCGTTCCTTTGTTGCGTTCCTAACGTTCAGTATGACCTGCGAACTACTACACCGTTCCTTATGTCGGGGCTCTTCGCGGAGCTCTACCCAACACCAGCTAACCGACCCCAGGCAGGGCACGCGACAAAAGCGCCTATGACAGCAGTGAAGTAAATTACTGCGGCTCTAGCGTTAGAATAGCGTTGTACCACCATTTAAAGTCAGAAAGTGAGGCTGGAGAAGAGAGTCCACCGGTTTCTACAGCGACATCGCAACGACGTGATTAGAGAAACTTGCTCATATCCGTAAATAATTTATCTGTAGTAGCTTCTGTGGACGGGTGGAGGTTCGTGGTCACAAAGGTCGGGGCCTGAGCCTAGGTGCTCACAACTAGTTGACTTCGTCTGCGAGGCGTAACACGCAGCAGGTCAAACCCTGCACCTCTGGAGTGACAAATCTCTTAGGTTATGAGCCCACTTTATCACGCATGCTCTTTATTAGTCCTAGCACATGACCAACATTCCCGGGTACAGCACCGTCCCAAAAGACACGGGACATTCTCCCCGACTTAGCGTTCGCCGTCCCCGGCGAACCTCCACGTTAACATCGTACTCCTTCTACAGATCAGCAGCCTTCAGATGAACTTGCCGCAGCTCCGCTTAAATAGCAGCAGGAGTTAGCACTTGACTCCCCATAGCTTGAGACTGGTTCAACGACATTCGGTTCACTTCCTTGGTCATCTGTGGAACGGCCTCACTACCGTTCTCTAGTTCCGAATCCGTGTCATCATTCAGCTGGATCAGGTTTTCGTCATCGGAACGGCGCCGTCATCGAAGACTCGCACGCTCCTTCCGTTCCCGAGCTACAGTGCTCGCCTTGAAGCTTAGCCAGCCGCCATTGACCACATTGAGAGGTGATACTCCATCCAAGTGGGCCTGCGCCTCATACTCTCGCAACACGAGCTTGACAAACCCCATCGAAGCGACGCCCACGCTTATCTTCCAAATCCACGCACCCCAGCCAAGGTAAAGTTCGTCAAATTCACTAGGAGCACTACAACTAGCACTCCAACCCACCCCTGAAGCACAAATTCGAGCACTTCTTTCACCCGCAGAGGTAGGTACAGGATCACAGAGAGCAGCAATAGCACGATCCAACAAAGGCCCCTCAATCCTTTAATCCTTCGGCGACACGCCGGTACGAGGGAACGGACGCCTCCAGCATCACACGCGCGAACCCTACCGTTGCCTTCCACGCACTCTGAACGGTATCGGGAAGATACACGCACCAGAACTCGTGGAGAAATCCCAGGCCTTGTAGGCCACTCGCCCATAGGCACCGTTCTCCTCACGGTCGTGGCGCAGCACAAAACTTCGGCACCGAGAACAAAGTATCGTACATTGTCCACAAGGTTGATCAGCTACTGGGCGCGCTCGCTCCGAGCCAACCAGAAGTACTCATCGACGTAACGGAACACCAATCCACCGTGTCGGCACGCTATACCCTACAAATTGCATGCCAGCACCCATCCAACGCTGCGCAGCGGGTGGTGACCACCCAGGTCACGACGAAGTAAGTTCTCACTGCACAGTACACAGCGAACGGATCTTGAGGATGGTAGCCGTTCGGAAACGTTAGCACCCCTTCACGCAATAACTCCATCGCAGTGACCCGTTCACTGCCAAGCCGAGAAGAGTCTTCTCGACACTACTGGTCTGATCAACGGCCTGGTCCACCTCCATCTTGACCAGAGATGTCACCCTTTACTCACCGTCACTCGTAGTCACTAGCCATCTCTCCATTTCTTTGGAACGGGGACACGCCAGTTGTAGTCACTATCCCTCAAACCGTACCCCACTTTCTCGGAGAGTTCTCGGGGCCATTCTAGCCACCACTCCTCAACAGTAGGTAGCCCGGTTCCCTTCGATCTCGAACCAGTTGATCATTTTGCAATCTTCCACTCAGACACCAGCCACTTCACCACCATGTCCAAGAAGTCAAGCTCCGATGAAGCCATGTTCGAACGCTTTAAGCGTTTCCTCAAGGGAGAGTCACCGGGACCACACACGACGATCAAGACGCTCAAGTCGCCTTCTGGACGCAGATGCGCGAAGCCCTCTACGTCAACATGGGCTCCGCGGGCTAGAGGTTCTGGACGACATGGCCGAGGCCGCGCTAGCAACAGGTGCTGGCACGCAGGAGCTTACTACTGGCACGTAAATCGTTGTTAGTTTTTCCGAGGCGAGTTTGTAACATGGCTGAATATTTGTTGCTACAGAGCGAAATACTTGGGTTGAAGGTGTCTTCCATGCCCTAAGCTGGTCAAGCAGTAGCGCTGATGACTAAGCTGGTCATGAATATCTACACCACCCCTATTATGGTTGCAACTACAATAAGGAAACCTAAGCTGGTCATGGACGTATATTATGGTAGCTATCACCATAATATGGGTGGTGAAGACGTTCATGACTAGCTTAGGCTTCAGCGCTACTCCGTTCAAATGGCGTTTACTGCACTCCAAGGTTTCGCCAGCGACCAAAATGCCTCCAACTTGCCACATCAAAGCCGAATACTTCAAAACTCCTCGCTTCGACTGTTTCAATAAGCTCTCCGTGCATAGACAGCTCCACATCGAGCCACCTCGGAATTCTCTGTACCCAAATCTGTACCCATTCGTCGTCATTTTCCAAAGATGAACAAGGACACCAAGAATACTACAAGACGTACGTAAGAACTTCTCAGACGTTTTTGCTTCTACCTTATGATAAAATTTTGCTGAATGTCAGGCTGTTTCTCGTACTGCTTAACCTTGCGCTGGTCAACTGTTTCATTGTCCATCGCGAGCACTACGCGAGACAAGGAAGACAATGGATGTCACACGCGGAGGTTTTGACGACGTTGCATGCACAGCTGCTGACAGTGTCGGATCAAGACTGCGAGGACACGTCAGAGGTAAGTCGTCATTTCACATGCGGTAAAGCGAATGATTAGCGGATTCGGGAAGAAACTTGCACGGAACTATAAATAATTATGTCTCTGCAATAGCTATCAGCTGCGATATCTCCTCCTCTTAGTGTGTTACGTAGGCCAGCCAACTTATCAGGTCACACGCCTTCACAGGCCGGACCGTAAAAGGATGCAGCGAGCGTGCAAGGTACTGTATGCAGCTTGCTCGCCTTTCGAGGAACGCGAGGAAAATTTACCAAATAGCTTTTGCGAAGCGTGCTCACTGGATTACGCCGGCGAGTAAGTTGAAATCATATATGAAGCAGATTGATCCATGCACTATGTGCTCCTCTGTTTATGATGTAGCGTATATATCTGTCAATTAGTGCGCCACGAGACATTTGGGGTGAAAACGTCATACTTCACTATCTGGCATGAAGATTGGGATGGCAGAAAACGCCAACCAGTACACATTGACAATCGCTTGCAATACCGTAAGCCAACAGGAAAGCGATGTTAGTCATCTCATCATATGGATTTCCGGATTCCAGCAATGAAGGTGTATATATCAGTACTGCACGCAACCAAGTCCCCTAACTAAACTCAAAACTATGACAATGACTTTGAAGATGGGTGTGATCAGTGCCCTGTTGATAGTTGACGCTGGGGAACTGCCGGTGAAGCTGCGCAGACGGTTCTGGCAAACGATGTTGCTACTAGCGAAGCCGGTGACGTCGCTGGCGCCTATCGAGTCACTCTGCGCCTGCGTTTGCGATGCTTGCTGGGCTAATCTCGATGCACCGCGTAGGCTGACGGGGTCTAACGGAGCGACATGTTATTGCGTTCCCGCGGGGCGCCAAGAGCGGGCGAAACTGAAGTCGGGCCAAGAGCGGGAAAATTGTAGTCGGGTGACGTAAGCGGGCAGAATAAGACCGAGGTGGTGCTGGAGCCAAGTCGCAGCAGCGAATGCCTGTGTGAAAGAACGTGATGGAGATGGAGTCGGCGTCGTCGCGCGTGATGGTAGTGCCGATGATGGAGTCGTGTCAACTTAAATTTACTGGTGGATGAGATCGAGGGGAAGATGGAGACGCCGGTACTCGTGATCGCGCGTGGAGTGTCTAGCTGGTCGCCGGATAGTCTAAGGTGGGATGTGCGCTCGGCTGTGAGCAGTGCTGCGTGGACATGCAAGTGCATCAATATCCAGGAAGTCTACTTTTTGTGGCTACACCCTCGGTGATCATTTTACGAGCATACCCGTGCACAAATAAGGGTTGTTCGGATCAGAAGGCGTGCTACCTGTTTATCAGTCCAATTATCTGCAAGCTGCTTCCAAGCACTGTTGTAACGGGGTTACACTAAGGTTGCTTCGCGTGTGGTACACACGACGGGCAACCTCTAGCGGATAGCCATCCGACTGGTACCTGGTACCCATTGGCCTTATAGCCACTTATTCACCTTTCACTGGAGTTAACTATAGCTATAGTTACACTCATACATTTACACCAGATACAGGCTAGCCGCTTTAAGAATTCAATACAGTTCTTATTTTGCAAGTTAATTGTTCTGGCCTTTGTATAAGGGACACTGACTCTGCGAGTCCTAAGTTACGGGACTGAGCTAGGTTCTTGTATAGAACCTGAGGCTGAACGCCTAGAACTGAGACTAGGGAGTCCTACGTCTTCCTCTGTGCCGTGCACACCTAAGCAGCCCGCTGCACCTGTGGTAACCGAAGCTCGCGACAGGTAGAAATTGATGCAGAATATGGGGGTTGTGCGCCTACAGCGATTGCTGGTGACATTGAGTTGTCCATGGAGAAGGCGACTTCAAAGAAACCATGACCGGGGCATCGCAGACCACTCGAGGGGATGCCCGCCCCCGTCCTCCGTAGTGTTTCGCAGTCAACAGCCGTATCACCGCTTATCAAACTTCAACTACTGCTGGATGCTTTTTGCAGGAGGAGTTGATGGCTCAACGCTAGAGTAATTGGGTTAGTGCGTGCGAGCGCTATGCGCAGATCATAGGCGGATTGACAGCTCGAGCCGTATCGAGCAACGGCCTCGACCGGTCTGGCTGTAACTACACGTGCCTATACCTGGAGTGGAGTGAGGCCGACTCGGTTGGCCACAGCATGGGTGGCCAGACCTCGTTTTATCGCGGAAGTCGCTATGCTCCAATGGTGTTCGCGAATAAAATGCTGTCTCCGCTCCGGCGCCGATTGAGACAGCGTTGTTAGCACTGCACTGATCGCGAGTGTTGCTTCGCTGGAAATTCTCAATCGGATGAAATCGATACCAATGCTCGTTTGGAATGGGAATCGTATTTGCTGAAGCGCTCAATAATCTACAGTTGATCGTGTACTGGTCTGTCCAGCTGAAAGATTATAAAGTTGGCTAAATCCTCATGCAGTTCCGGTAAGTGGGTGGTTAAGCGAGTGTTCAAGTTGGTCTCATCGACGAGGCGGTGAACGATGTTCGTGACCTCTTCGATCGGGAAGTTTGGCTCGCTGTCGACCCACTCCAAACGACAGTACCGGAAGATGATGGCAGCGTCTGTTTTCTGCTCTGTGCATAACACTAGTTAGATCTATACAAGGTGGTCGCACCAAATATATACTGCGCGGTGGCCCAGGCTCTTCGATTTGTCTGTTCGCTTCACGCTTAAATTTTCTGCAGAGGTCAATAGGCTCGCCCGCCTCCGTAAACGGGAACAAAACGTTCCTGGGCGGCAAACCACTAAGACCCTATCCCAAGTGGCAGCATACATTCTCGTTCTCGTTCTCGTCAAGGGTTAGGTTTTTATGACCAGGGCGCTGCACTTCCCACCAGATCAGAAGATGTGTCGGGTCTAGTCCGCGTGTACACAGGAGTCGGATCGTGTTTATGAAATAGATCCAGTACGCGATTCGATCGCTTCAACCAAACTGAAAGCGAGAGCCCCCTAACAACTGTACCGGGGCGGGGATGCAAGAACGCTGGGTTCGAGCGACCCGCGGGACGAAGTAACCCTCGAGCTCCGGTGATGGAGGTACGCCCCTGTTGGCCGTGCCAAGAAGTCTGAGTAACGCTATGTAGGCACGCCTGGAACCGTGCGTCGAAGTCCAAGTAGTATAAAAGAATAAAACTTGTTTAGCTTGTTAGCACCTCTGCTGTTCCTGTTCCTGTTAACTTGTCCCCAATTTGGCAGATTGAGAAGTCTGCTTGCTTACCTGTGAGGCGGCGGGCGGCCGCCGCGAACCCTTGGGCACGACCTCTCTTCCGTGTCCTCGAGGGCGTGGCCCTCGGCACGCCACCCATCCTCACAGCCACACACCGCTTCTTCCTCCGCGTTCCTTCATGCTCGACGCCGAGCCACTTCCCCCTGCGTCGACGCTCCTTCTGCTCCATGCCTTCCGTCCTTCATCTTGACAGCCCTTTCTTGTCAGGCCCACTCCAGGCGCCCACGCCGCATGCCGTCCGTCCCGGCCGTAGTCCCGCCGAGCTTGCCCCTCCCGCCAGTCATCACGCCGAGCTGCTCTCTCCGCCACTCGTCGGCAGCCTCCGCAGGTCCTGGCCTTTCACGAAAGATGACGCGAGACCCGGCTCTTATGCCAGCCAGGGCCCCGTTGTCGGAGTGGCCGATTGGCCAGTCCTTTCAGCCAATGAGCTCGCCGTTCTGCCGGCCGTACCAGGAACGCCTTGAGCAGTTCCCCTATTCCGTGGCAGTCCCGATCCGGGACATCCTCCCCGGTTATCATCGAGGCGTCCTCGCCGAGTCGGACGTGCTTGCCGGAACGCCTGCTGCAGCTCGCCAGCCCTGATGAGCAATAAGTCACGCTCAGCTTGAAGATCAGAACGGGACGATGGCACCTCTTCACCATCGAAATACGTCTCGCTCTCAGTCGAGGATCCATCATCCCCATCGCTTAGTAACACCACTTCTTCCACCTCCGAGCAGGACACCTCCTCCTTTATCGGACACAGTTCATCATCGTAAGCACCCCGCTCACGCCGCGACCTCGCCAATGATCGGGCAATTACCGCATCCCATGCCCACTTGGCCGCAGCCCACGGTGGCATGTTTCGGACGGGTTCCGCAAAGGTACACTCCCACACTACATGGCTGTACACGCCACAGCAGATCAGCACCACGGTACAGGTGGAACACCCGTCCATTAGATGCCACGCGTAGTTGACTGAGTTCAGTGCAAGCAGCAGTACGCCAACTCCGATCCAATGTATGCAGACAAACCCCAGAGGCCCGTACACCATCCTTGGAAGGTACACTAGAACTGCCACCAGCAACGAAGTCAACATCATCAGGCCGTGTAGACCATCCACCACACGCCTAGCAGTAGCCAGCACGGCGTTCCGCGCATAAACCGAGTACTTTTTGAAGGTGTTCCAGCTCAATTGTATCGTAAACGGCACCAGCATACACACCGTCGTGAACCACGCGTCGCGCCACTTGTAGACCGTAGTTCCAAAGACGCCATAGTACGAGGCGTTCTCCGACAGTACCGCCATAGGCGTCTTGAAAACGCTCATTAGCATGAAGTACCAGTAGTCGTTCCTGTACCTCGTCAGCAGGACTCGGTCCCGTGCCATCGCTTGGTACCTAGAGAACGACTCTCCGCAAAGAAAACACCATCCAGCGACTAGCCCGTAAGCACCGATCAATAGCCGCCACCCAACCGTTCGTAAGGGTGTCGTTACCACCCACGCCAGTATTGCCAGCGCACTCCAAACAAGACACTCACGCCAACGATCCCAATCCGCAGACAACGCTTCCCACAAGTACTCGTCGTAGCCGGAGCCCACAGAGGTTTCCGGCATCATAACAGCCAAATGTCCTTGCGTGAGCACGCCAATTCCATTATGCCACGCCTCCGCTAGAGTTAGGCACGCCTCCTTAGTCGAGTTCGAGCACTCCTTCTAGTCTCGGTCACTTCCGAGCACTCTTCCATCAACATCTTTCATCTGGACCAGCAACGGGGTTCGCCTCCGATGTCGCCAGCGACGTGAAAGGTACGCCTGATGGGAGATGACACTACCCGAGACCACGCTACCGTTGATAGTCGTTCTCAATCAGCAGTTCTCTCCACGTCAGCACACGCCATTCGCAAATCAGCCTCTTGGCTCACACATTGACGATCAACACTCCTCCGCCAAAGATGTCAAAGCAAGTGTCCGACCAGGACCTGATGAAGCTTCTGCAGTCTCGACTCGAGACAAAGGGAGCCACGCCTGGCGCCAGCGCTGAGGCCACCACCGCTCAAGTTCTCTTCTGGTCCCGTATACGGGAACGCCTGGCCGTTCACCCGTACTCGACCGGCTTGGAACAACTCGACACTCTGGCCGAGGCCATCGTGAACGACGACCCCGCGCCGAGCCTCAACGGACCCGTGTTCGCGCTTCCCGCGCCCAGTCAGCAGCCTCGGAACGCCGGTCATGCGGCTCCACCCGGTCTTCACGGCATCGTCGACAGCAGCCTCCGTCTCCTCCAAGCATCCTCGAGACTCGTCGAGTTCGTCTGCTGACGCAAGGCAGGTCAAAAAGCCCAAGAAGGACACCAGAGCAGCGCCCGGCAAGACTTCAGCGGCTCTGTTGGTGGATCCGAACGCTCCTCGTCAGGTCAAGGACGACATCGACAACATCTTCAAGAGAGCCCTCGCCCTGAAGAAGCAGCCGTTCCGAGTCGCATATCCATGGGTGGGACGACGGCTGTGGTACGACCCGAAGGTCTACCCTGATGTGTATACGGCCCACTACCGCTTCTTCATGGCTCACCGTCGATTGTTCTGGAGCTGGGCACTCCACGCTCCACTCCGTTCGGACAACGCCTACACGGCGCGACGCAAACACAAGCTCGCCGCCGTTCGGGCACGCCTCCAGTTTCTCAGTCTCTGCATAGAGACGTGGGGCTACTTTCCGTTCCTCGAGCAACTGGAACGCATCCACCATCATGACAACATGTTTTGGTTCGGTGGTCAGCCCGGTAAGACGTCGGCCGACACCAAGGCCACGCGAGCCGCACAAGGCCCGGTCAGCGAAGAGCTCACCGCTCTGTTCTCCAAGGATCGCAAGAAGTACGACGAAGTGATCGCTCATGCCCTCGACCCAGATCTCATCGACTATTATGGATATAACCACGTCCCTGAGCTGCTCACGTTGACGAACGCCATCGATCCAGATGTCACGCCATCAACAGCACGCCTCAGCGACCGTGCCCTGGCTCGTGTTCGCAAAGCTGCTGCGTCTCAATCGCACGCCAAGCATCTGCAATGGACCAGCGACACCGCAGGGTGGAAGAACCTCCACAACCATAATTGCATTTACACCCTCCAGAAGAAAGTCGAGAAGCAATTGAAGAAGGGAACTTACAAGCTCCCCAAGGTGACACCGTACGATCCGCAGAGTGACACAGCCTCGGACGCCTCTGACTTTGAGGACGACGAACACCATTTCACGGCTCTTCCACCCGACGCCGACGATTCCGAGGACGACAACGCCCAAGACGACGAGGCAGCCGACGAAGACAAAAACAAGAGGACGAAGACAACCAAGACTCGGACGCTCCAGATGATGGTTCCAGTGGGCATGACAGCCCGGACGCTGACGATGATGCCAGCAATAAATCATCCGCGAAGACGTCTCAAAAATAGCTTTCCGTTCCTTCTTTCGTGACTCTTTTCAATACACGTCTACCTTCACACTAGTCTCTCCGTTAGCCGTTCACGAAGGCGTTCTTATCCAGGACCGTTCACGCAGCACGGCTTCTTATGTTCTCAGGTCCTCTTTTCAATACAAGCCGAAAGTAGATACAAATAAAATCAAATGTTCGAGAGTAGAGCATGACACTTGCGAATACTCGCTTCTCTGCCCTCACTCCCCAGTTTCCCTCGCTTCCACGTCACCGTTCCACCTCCACACGTGACGGAGCCTCACACACACACTTTCATTTAGAAGAGGAGTTCCTCGTCGTCGACGGCAGCGTTTGCCTCCGATAACCTAGTACTCCTCCTCACGGCGGGTCTATTCTTCCGTCGTCGTTGTTCATCCTCAAAAACCTTTACAAGTTCACTGCACTGCGGCATCAACTGTGCTCGTGGGATCCAATGCGTCGAATAGTCAGCAGCCAAGGTCAAATACACAGCACGTCCCTTATCCGAACGCTTCGCCACAATCTCCACGATAGGCTCGCTGACTCCAGTAACCACTAGATCCTCCTCCCCAAGTAATCGACTCTCAGCAAAGCTCGATGCTGGTAGATCCGTCTCTTCTAATGGTCCAGCCGTTCCTTCCGCACAGTCGTCTACTCCAGCTGGGGCGTCCGATGGATACGGACGGCTCCACCTTCCCTGAACGGCTTCAGCCGATTAGCGTTCACAGTCACAATCTTGTCTGGATGCGTGGGCACGGCTACTTTGTACGTGTTCTCGCCGATCTTGCCAACGACACGGTACGGTCCGTGCCACGAGAAGGCTAGTTTACGCGTTTTCTTCTCAGTCCTTTAGCCCGAAAGTACTGATAAATCCATACAGGATCTCCTTCTTCATACTTCACGGCCACTTGTCCATCCAACCTCCGAGCGTGCTTGTCCTGTGCCTTAATCAGCTGTCGTTCGACCAAACGTCGCGAGTCGTGGAACGACCTATAGAGTTCACGCCTATAAACCGAAATCTCATTACACTTCCAGGCGTTATCCGTGTTCAGGAACGCCAAGTCAATAGGAAGCACAGGGTCACGGTCGTACAAACTGAAAAACGGAGAATCGCCGAGTGCCTCATGATACAGGTCCGGTACGCAAACAAGACTCGAGGCAAATACAAGTCCCAGTTGGTCTGCGTTTCGTCCACGTACATGCGCAGCATGAACAACATCGTCCCGTTGAATCGTTCGACCAATCCCTGTGTCTGAGGGTGATAAGCGGCACCGAACAACTTCTTAATTCCCAGCGTCTCATAGAAAGACTTGGCCAGCGTGGAAATAAAGTTGCTTCCTCGGTCACTTAGCAGCTTCTCAGGAACGCCATGCCTCGTGATCACGCCATCGATCATCGTGTTGACAAACGTCATAGTGTCCAACGTAGCCACGGGGAACGCCTCCACCCAACGCGTGAAATAGTCGGCGAACACGAGTATATACTTGTTCCCTCGAGGCGTGGTCACGAGAGGACCCACGGCATCCACCACCATCGAAAACGGACCAGACAATTCCTGGATCGGCATGCGCTGCATCAATCCGTTCCTCCACGGCCGGTATCCTTTACCACCACCGCACTCAGTACAGGCCTCCACATACTCTTTGGTATCCTTTTCCCAACCCACCCAGTAGGCGTGATGCCGTACCTTGTCAATCGTCTTCGTCTTGCCCACGTGGGCCGCGAGACGTCGGCATGACAGTAGTGTAGCACCGTCTCAATATAAGGCACAGGAATCACGGGTACCGTGATAGTTCGAGCGAGGCCGCCACGCGCCTGAAGGTGTACTCGCCTCATGAGTAAGCCGTGCTTCACCTCAAAGTTCGGAGCCATACGTAACACCTTTGCACGCATTTGTCGGTCCATGGCTAGAGCTCCACTCTCGAGGAACGCCTTCATGGCCACTATCCATGGTGTTCTAGCTTGCTCTGTTTGGAACAGCTCTGGGTCCAGACCAAATCTATCCACGGGCGAGACTCGAACATCAGTGGGGCCGTTCTCCTCCTCATGCACCTGTTCTTCCTGTGTAATCGCTGTCTCGTGCGACGTCTCAGGTTCGGGAGCCGTGTCAGGCTCCCCGACTAAGCTTGAACTATCGTCGGGAGCCGAGATAGGCTCCCGACTATGATTGAACTATCATTCGCAACGTCGTTTAACAAATCTGCCATCGTGATCGCGTAGGCTCCAGCTTGGTGCAGCCGAGACAAACCGTCTGCATGGCCCATCGCCGTCCCCGGCTTGTGGAATACTTTGAACGTCAACTGCGACAACTCCATCGCCCAACGTGCTAGTTTAGCGTTCGCGGTACGGTTATCAGGGCTGAACACCCAAGTGAGAGCCTTGTGATCCGTGTACAAGTCGAATTCACGCCTGTCTAGGTAACACCTGAACTTCCGTGTCGCCCAAACAATTCCCCAGCACTCAATCTCGGTAACACCGTCTTGATTGTTGATCCAATGTTTCTGGGATCCAGTCAACAACTTGCTGGCGTACGCCACCACACGATCACGACCATCTACATTCTGTATTAGGCAAGCCCCAACAGCCAATCTCGACGAGTCGACGAACAACTTAAAACGCTTGTTGAAGTTCGGATACACGAGAATGGGAGGTTCGACAAGCGTTCTACGCAACTGATTGAACGCGCTCTCACAATCGTCGTTCCACAGGAACGCCGCGTCCTTCAACTTCAGCTGTTCCAAAGGCGCAGAGATAGCCGCGTACCCGGGATGTACCGTCGGAAGTAGCTGGTCAAGCCCAGAAACGCACGTAGGGTATGTAAGTCATGGGGGCGTTTAGCATTCATCACGGCCTTCACCTTTTCTGGGTTCGGCAATATGCCAGAAGGCGTAACAATATGCCCAAGGAACACCACTTGACTACGACCCCAGTGACACTTCTCCATCTTTAGCTTGAATCCTGCACCCTAAAGCGTTCCAGCACTTGACGCAGGCGAACTAGATGAGTCGGAAAATCCTCACTAAAGACTACACAGTCGTCTAGGTACACCAGACATGTTCTCCACTTCAAGTCGACCAACACATTCTCCATCAGCCTCTCGAACGCCGGAACCGCATTGCATAACCCGAAAGGCATTACCAGCCACTCAAAGAGTCCAAACTTGCACGCAAAAGCCGTCTTCTGGACGCTATCGGCTGCCATGGGTACATTCCAGTACCCAGAAGCAATGTTCATTGTCGAGAACAGTCGAGCGTTCCCTGGAACGTCTAAGATATCATCAATTAAAGGCATGGAATAGCAGTCCTTAGTCGTGACAGCGTTAAGCCGTCGGTAATCAATACAGAAGCGTATCCCTCCATCTGGCTTCCGAATCATAAGTACTGGACTGGCCCACGGACTTTTGGACGGTCTGATCAATCCCAATTCGAGATATTGTGTGAATTTCTGCCTCCATCACGTCACCTTCAGCCTTCGCTACACGGTACGACGGCTGCTTTATTGGAGCATGCGTACCCGTGTCGATGGAGAATTCCAATAGATCAGTCCGGCTCGGCTTCTTCGAGGTTTCCACAGGTCTCAACTCCTTGCGGAGTAGAGCACGCTGCTCGTCGTTCAGTTTCGACCCCGAAAAGTCCACGTCCAGCTCGTCGTTGTCCTCATTTACCGGTGTCTCACTCAGTCCTGGCATCAGCACGTCCGTCGCTGGATCTACCACCACTGACCCAATCACCGAGCTTATGGAACGCTCAGTGTCCACAGTGTTGTTGCTTGGCGTCGACCTGCTCCGTTCCTTTCTTTCTAAAGCGAAGGCCGTGTCCGGCAGCACGGTAGTTGCAGCCACCACGGTACCCTTGGCAACGACCAGATCATCAGTCGACGCGTTACATAGCTCTACCATAACTTTGCCCTCACGAACAGTACACAGAGCATACGAGCAACTCGCACCGAGGACTCTCCACCTGGAACACCTTCTACTAGTACAACCGTCTCAGGAGCCACTTTGCCTTCAACTCGCGTCGACACTAGAGCTTATCCTCCTGGCTGTAGGCGTACCGTAGTTGCCATGCACACAGAGTACGTCTCGACTACTTGAGTCACTCCAAGGTAGAACACCTCCATAGTGTCCTTCAGTATCATCGTCCTAGCCACCAAGTCAATCACAGCTCGGAACGCCGTCAAGATGTCAGCACGAACGGCAACAATTTCTCTTGCGATCCTAGCAATAAAGGCAGCCAAATAACACCATCAATCTTGAGATCATTCCCAGAAGCACTTTGCAGCCCTCCGTTGTACGGTTTCAGCTGGCTGAGGAAATCCCAAGCCGTCTCAACACCTTCTTATGGAGCAGGCTCGCCACGGCTCCCGTGGCGGCCAAGAGTTCCGCCGGCAAACAATCAATATAGCCCGTAGTGATTGCCTCTAACCCCTTGATAGCGTTGATAGAACAGACCACCCTCTTTCCTTCGATGTATACAGGTTCCGGTGACCGACTCTCTTCCTTGGTCGAGTCAAACGACTCCGACGACACCTCTCGAAGTCCTGGTTTCCTCCTTGGCCTGGCTTTCGGACCAACCACTCCCACGAAGCCTAGTACATCACCTTCCCGGTCAACCTTGACGGACAGATTTTCTACCGTCTCGGTCCTCAGAGAGTACAGCGCCGAACAATCAAACCACACCTGCTTGGTGACGCGTTCTCGGGGTCCTCGAACACTTGTGATCTCATCACAAGGAGGCACACCTCCACGAGCACGCATCTTTGCCCTAATCGAGGCAGCTTCGTAATAGAACGCCTCCAAGTACCGGAACACTTGTTCCCAGTCATCGGTGGACACTTCGCCAAGCAGTCGTCGCAAATGCGAGCCAGCGAGTACTTCGTCCAGGATCACTATCTCGTCAGGATCGGGTTCAATCACAGGCGTTCCGCCTCCCACCGCCGTACGAGCTCCAAGGTATTTCATTTCCTCGCAAATTAGCTTGTACGCAACCTTTCGCGCAATGGCACGCCAAACCGCAGGCAGCCTACGCACGACTGGTTCAGAACGCGTATCCGTGGTCGAAGACACTCTCTTCACGCTGTTCACGCCTCCCAGGCTCACACCAATATTGTCCAGCACAACGGCTTCCATGTCGGCCTCGTTCGTCCACAGCTTCCTTCCTTAGTGCACCACCTGGCTCCACACTCAGAGCATTCACAACTCCACCTTCCTTAGAGACCTTCTTGAAGTCCCTGTTAGCTCGCTTAGCTTCGGACGAACTCTTAAGCGTGTCTCGGTACCAGCTGAGCCAGTACTCTGGCGTAGACAGCTCGCCAGGGGACGACTCTCTGGTCCGTTCCAGCACGTCTTCCGGTATGCTTAAGATGGCACTCAATTCTGTCATGGTCAACGGCTTCGACTTGTCCGCATTTATCTGCATCTTCTTGCGCAGTTCCACTTCGTCAAGAGGATAAAGTCAATCCTCTAATTCCTTGTCGTATTCTTCCAATTCTTCCTCCACTGAGCCACTTTGACCGTTCTCCAGAGCATCCAGCTCGTCCTTATGGAAGACCCTCGCATGCGGAGACGTGCTAGGAGCTTCGGGCGAGGCAGCTGTCAGAGCAGCATCGGCCTCCGCACCATTCACTCGGCTCCCTCAGCACTCGTCTCCACTGGAAGCTCTTCCTTCAACCGCGAGGCGTTCTTCTCCACTACATCATCACTACTAATCCCAACCGTCCTCAGCACTCCACTCGTCTTAGAGTCGCCAGGAACATCTGTTCTCATCGTGGCGTCCAGTGTCGTAGGTGTTCCACTTGCAGCAGGAACACCACCAAACACCTCATCACCACTATTTTCTTCTTCTCCAAAGACGCCGAAGCCACTATTCCCTTCGTCGCGTCCTTGGTCACATCCTTTTCCTTCGTTTCACTAACGACGGAACCAGTCTCCACACAGCTCATTCCGTCGTTCCCTGGAGTCATCACACCTTCCGTTCCCGTGTCACTCAACACCTCGATGTAATTTCTCCTCGTGTCGCCGTTCAGACAAGAGGAAGGTCCGACACGCCCTTCCCCTCCCTCCTGTCCCCATCATTGCTGGGCGGGAGGTAGCGACGGCACGGAGGCCTCGCCAGCTCGACCAGCTCCAACCTGCTGCATCATCCCACGCAACATGTTCATCGTGGGGCACTGCGCCACGGTATGTCCTGGTTGCTGACACATAAAGCACACTCCGCTTCGTCCGGAACGGCCATTCCCAGTACGGCTTCGACGAGGCTCAGGGCACTCCATCGCGTAATGACCCACTTGACCACAATTGTTGCATGTTCCACTTTGCCTAGGACACGTCAGGCGGCTACAGCCAACTCGCTGACACCGACCGCATACCACTTGGCCATCCTGAGTGTGTAAGTCAGGGCCTTGGCGGATGCCACGGACTGGTTGACTGTTGCTAGTCGTCACCGGAGGCGTGTTCGTCAGAGCCTGAGTGGCGGGCGCGGTGTACTGCGGCTCGGCCACGGACGAAATGTACTTGTTGGAACGCCTCGGCGAACGAGCCTTCATGTACCCCGCCTGGGCGTTCTGTTGCAGTTGCTGTTGTTGCAGTTCCAGCAACGCCGTCACCTGGTCCAGCAACTTATCCGTACGCTCATTTGATGATCCTGGTGTCTTCGACACTTCACCCACAAACTCGTCGTCTTCCTCGACGGGATGGTGTGCTTCCTTCTCCAACAGATACTCACACGCCTCAGGGATGTTCTTCGCCGAACTACCCCTCAGCAATGCACGCACGGCCTTGTTGCGGAGACCTTTGCAGAGATCTGAAAGCGAACCTTCTGGTCGTGGTAGTTCAGAAGTCACACAATGCAGCTACACGGTCTCCCCACTCCTCGATGGATTCTCCACGGTCTCGCACCGTCGTGTGCAGGCGTTCCAGCCTCTCATCCGTAGTCTCGAAAATGAACTTGTTATGGAACCTGATGCGCAGTGTTTCAAAGTCCTCAATCCGTGACTTAGTCCACCAACTTCGTCCTTTCGTTCCCTTGAGACGTCGTTCAAACGATAGTATCCGTGCTGACTCGGGCAGTCCCCGAGTGTTCTTCTCAAAGTTCGTCCAAAATTCACGAGCCTTTTCCGACGTGGAGTCATCAGAGTAGAACGGAGCAATCCATTCCGCCTTTTTCCAAGCCGACTTCTCCTCTTGCGATTGCGAAGGTGTACTATACACGGGCACGCCTCCGTACGCAGGCATCGGTTGCCCACCATAATACCCGGGTACAGGCATGCCGTTCGGCCATTGCCATCCAAATCCGTTCCACTGTGGCGTTAAGTTCATCGGCTGAGGCGTTGGCCACGTCGTCGGGCCCTGTCGAGGACCCGTTCCACCTTGAGACCGTGATCTGGGCGGCTGTTGTTGGGGGAACCCCGAGGGTTACTGGGCACCACAGGACGCTTCGCCTTCGGTCTACCTGTCTGTGCGGTCGAACCGCCATGTCCAGAGCCTGTTCGAGGTCCTTGCCCGTGCTTCGAGGGTTTCAGCGGCGGGTAAGAACCCTGCGGCACCTGTTTCTTAGTCGGTACGGCCTGCCCAGGTGCTCTGTTCGAGTCGTCGTCACGGGATACACTGCCGTGGTGACGCCCGACGTCGGCACACCCTGGTGGAACTGCCTCGGATACCAGTAAAACGGGAGGGTCGACGCACCTCCCCTAAAAGCAGAACCACTAGTGGTCTTTGTCTGCACGCCTGCTTCGGCCTTATCACGAGAGCCACCCTTCTCCGTGCCAGTGTAGATCGGTATCGTACCGCTGGGTATCGGGTCAGGCTCCGTTTTCCACTGGGGCTCTCGACTCGGGAACGCCTGCTCCTGCCCCGTAGCTGTTCCAGGTTCGGTCATCATCGGCATCGCTCCGTACGGTACCGGCATATATCCAGGCATTCCTGAAAACCCACTAACGCCTTGCTGTTGCCATCCATAGTCAGGTTCTGGCTTCATCGGCATGAAACTCATGCCTGCTTGCTCTAACGTCGACGTCCAAGGCACCGACTGTTCCTGCTCGTCGTGAGGAACGCCAGTTGGCACGCGTTGCCTTCTCGCTCTCGATCAGGAGCTCTCCTGGCTCCTTCTCCACGTTCAGGTACTCCAGTCGTCGGCACACCAGACGCCGGCACACCTTCTCCAAGGCCAGGCAGAGTCGAACCGCTCGGTTGCTGCCCAGAATCTGGAGGTCCTGTTCCCGCCGACGCAGCAGCCCGTGCTCGTCTGGCTTCCACAGTAGCAGCACGCCTTGCTGCTCTCATCCGTTCTTCTAATATATGCTCCAGAGACTGTCGACCTTCAGCCGTTCCAGCCATCGGAGACTTCTCCTCATCACTTGTATCCAATCGAATGGGCGACGCTGGCTCCGCCAGCGTTTCGTCATCATCGCCCTCATCGTGCTCCGCACGATCTCCATGCTCATCTCCATCCTCAGACCCAGACTGGTCTCCTGTGCATGTACCTTGCCCATACTGATCTCCGTGCACATCAGTACCTTGCCCGTACTGATCTCCCTGTTCGTCTGACGGGAAAAACCCTTCCGTCACCGACGTTTCCGATTCCCCGCTGTCCGGCGCACCCGCGCCTCCTTCACCTGGTGGTCCCGTTCCTGCAGGAAGCCAAACATTGCTTCCGCTCTCCGAGCGTTCCTTATCGACCACGTATCCAAATTCCAAGTATCCCAAGCTGTTCCCGAAACAGTACAACTAGATCCAAGTCCGCTCTAGTTCTCCACAAACTGGCGTGCCCACACACTTCGCTCCAAATCCAATACAGCAAATCCACGCTGTAGAACGCGCGTATCCGGTCTCCGACGCAGAGTACGGCTCCAAAATACAATGGCAAAATGTGCGCACGGCAGTCGACAGACTACACAAACGACTAGGACGCTAACCGCGCCATTCCTTCAACAACTCGATCACCAATCCTTGATTCACGATCAACTGGTTCGAGACCTCCAACGGCGAAGCTACCCTGCTTCTCCACCAACTTGTCCCGGGGCGGGGATGCAAGAACGCTGGGTTCGAGCGACCCGCGGGACGAAGTAACCCTCGAGCTCCGGTGATGGAGGTACGCCCCTGTTGGCCGTGCCAAGAAGTCTGAGTAACGCTATGTAGGCACGCCTGGAACCGTGCGTCGAAGTCCAAGTAGTATAAAAGAATAAAACTTGTTTAGCTTGTTAGCACCTCTGCTGTTCCTGTTCCTGTTAACATGTCCCCAATTTGGCAGATTGAGAAGTCTGCTTGCTTACCTGTGAGGCGGAGGGCGGCCGCCGCGAACCCTTGGGCACGACCTCCCTTCCGTGTCCTCGAGGGCGTGGCCCTCGGCACGCCACCCATCCTCACAGCCACACACCGCTTCTTCCTCCGCGTTCCTTCATGCTCGACGCCGAGCCACTTCCCTGCGTCGACGCTCCTTCTGCTCCATGCCTTCCGTCCTTCATCTTGACAGCCCTTTCTTGTCAGGCCCACTCCAGGCGCCCACGCCGCATGCCGTCCGTCCCGGCCGTAGTCCCGCCGAGCTTGCCCCTCCCGCCAGTCATCACGCCGAGCTGCTCTCTCCGCCACTCGTCGGCAGCCTCCGCAGGTCCTGGCCTTCCACGAAAGATGACGCGAGACCCGGCTCTTATGCCAGACAGGGCCCCGTTGTCGGAGTGGCCGATTGGCCAGTCCTTTCAGCCAATGAGCTCGCCGTTCTGCCGGCCGTACCAGGAACACCTTGAGCAGTTCCCCTATTGCGTGGCAGTCCCGATCCGGGACACAGCACAGGAGCAAACCTCGTCGATTCGCAGCTCGCAAATCGACGAGGTTTGCTCCTGGTGTGTCCCTTGCCCCTCAACATGGACCGCTCGCGGTAGCGCCCCAGCGGCCTAGCAACAAGCTGAGGCCCAAGTCCCTCGCAACAAGTCGTGATGCCTCGAACGGTCCTGCAACACTCAGCGATGGTCTGTACGAACGAAGGGCTCTCAGAGGGGCCTCAAGCGGCAATGCAACACGCAGCAGTACCCAGTCTTATCTGGCAACAGGCAGGATCGGCCACGCAATTAGCCGCGGCGCCTCGTGTGGTCATGCGAGATGAAGCTGCGCTAAGTGCGCACTCTGGTTCTGGTCGCACGATGACATCCCTACACGCGTCGACACAGCCTCGCAAAACCTCCAAACGCTCGAAGGTTAAGGGGAAATCAAAGGAAAAAGTAACACAACCTCTCATGAAGTGGACCAACGCTATGACCGCCAAGCTCTTGAAGACCCGGTTCAGGAAAGACGGCGACGAGCGGCTACATATCGAAAAGGCGGGCACCACGTGAAAAAGCTCTGGCGTGGCAGGTTTTTGCCACCGTGTTGTCGGAGGAGATGCGCACTGTTGTGAAGACCGAGCAGGTGATTGATGCGTCATCAATTTGCTACCTAGTGTTCATTTATGTAACTTTGCTCGACTGTACTTTATGTTGCTAGTTGACTAGCAAGTACAGGTAAATGATGTGCGAATACCGAAAGAGAAAGCGAAACATGCAGGCAACCGGCACTAACCCCTGGAACCAAGGGATAATACATACTGGTCGATACTGAACGACGGCTTCGCTTCACATGCTGGCATAAGTAGCGACATCATCTTTGACATTAACACGGACGATATCCTCACAGAGGATGATGGCTTGGAGGGAGAGGGCCCAGCCAAACCCAAGTAAGAGAAGAAGCCCCCTTTGGCGCAACTGGCGACGGCGATGCAGACCAGCAGGGAAGCCATCGGTCGTCTGGGTTGGAGAAAGCGACAAGATCGGTGCGCTTATTGAAACGTGAAACGCTGAACACTCTGAAAGCCTACGTGTTAAACAGCAGCAATTCGAGTTGCTTAAGCTGCAAGAAGATAAGGTGTAAGTAGACCAGCTAGTTATATTCATAAACAAGGACGCTATGCTGTCGCGTTTAGCTTCTCCTATTGCATGTGACGTTGCTGTCTGAGACCCATTCACACCACCAGCATTTTCCGGTTAGAATCGAAGGAGTGGGTCGTTGCCTTGCACATTGTGCTTATCCCGCGAATTGGTTTGTAAATTTCACAATTTACTAACCAATTTGCGGATAAACGGCACACGAGACGATCACCTTCGCGGTATTCTTCTTGGTCTTCTGTTCGATTTTGCCGAGTAGGATCCGAAAACGGTTTTTGAAGCGTCGAAGGCGCACCCAACAACAATTCGTGTTCTTGAGTGTCTGTAGCTGTAGCGTCTCATTTGGATGCTGGTTGTAGCTATTGCTTCTGGATGCGGGGCTAACAAGTGATGTCACACCTTGCAGCGAGAGTCACCTAACAAGTGCATACACTGCGGCGCATACGGAGAAATTCTACACTTGTTGCTAGCAGCATGAATATAATAAAAAATATCAAGCATCATTTCGATCACAAGCCTTCTTCTTACGCCTGAGCCATTCCAAAGTGACTGGTCATTAGCCGAATCCGCTCGAAGTGAGCGATCTGAAAACTCCGAGATGATCGACTATCACTTGAAAATTTACAGCGGGGAACCCTTTTCGACTGTATCAGCCCTCATTGTCAGAAGAACGTGGGATGCGTATAAGCGTTCCGTCGATCGCTCCAGCGACACTTGGAAATCCCCAGCCAGCGCAAAAACGCCGTCCTCCACGACAGTAATATCCTCCTCAGTGGGCATGGCGATGGACGTGCTTGCCAGGCGCGTCAATACATCTAGCGTCTCATTGATGTATACCACAGCACGCGTGTGCGAGGTGCCCATGATGCCCGCTGCACCCCCAAGGGGCTACTGTGTGCTAGATAGATTATAGTGAGCGCTAGAAGTCTGATAATTGGGTTCTTGCTGTTAGCCCCTGGTTTGTGAGTCCTCGCAGCGTACACCGTTTTGTAGATTATCAAGAAATATGATTTAGTGCAACGAAGATGAGTATTAAACCAACGCGTCCGCGGTGCATGCAACGCCTTCTCAAAAGTATGGGACGCAAAGATGGAGGTGTTGACCCTCGGAGAGCCAAGGGAGCGTCCGTCCGCGGTAGCCGCCGCGATGGGATCCGCGGACGCACAAAGAGCTGTTTTGACTGCTTCTTGTTGATTTTCTCCATCGAAGGGGAAGGGCAGAAAATTTTCTGACTTCAGAACGCCTGGCGAAGGCGATCTGAAATCGTGCTACCCTAAACGCGGAATCAGAAAAAGGCACGTTGTATTAAACCTCCTGGCCAGTCAGAAGAATGCTTAATGACCGCTCATAAGGCATTCCAGCACTTAGCCCAGGGCCCAACGACACTCCGAACAAATATCTAGTGGCCGGACACAAAACTGATTTCTAAGGTCGATTGGCCGGATAGTGAGTGCGAATCCATGGACTTTGGTGACATCTTCTAGTGCATTCGTGACGCAGTTCTCACGACCACTAAGATCCAACACAGTTTCTCTATGAGCCGCCAGTAGTGCGTTCATGCACACACCTAGATTTTCGAGTAGCATGTAACGGTCCTTGTGGTGCGTTCGGACAAGTTCTTGGGTAGTGGTGGCGTGCGTACGAATCAGGTCTTGAAGGATGTGGTCCTTCTTTTCATTTTCGTCGCGCAGCAACCACGTAGACGGGTAGCGTGTTCTTGGCTCTGCTGAAGTTAGTTGGGATCGATTCAAGTGGGCGCCGCGAAGCTCAGCACAAGCACATAGGTCTTGGTGAGTTTGTCGCAGATCGTCGCTGGAGACCCGCAGGTCTTCCTTTGCGACGCGAAGCTCCTCGACGAGCCGGGTGTTCTCGGCTCAAGGTGCTGCTAGAGCCATCTTTCACTGGTTTTCAAAGTGAAGGATCCCCCTTCATCCAGCAAACTGACTCGATCCAAATTTAATTGGACATGAGCTTTAGAAAAGCAGCCAATCAAAATCAACGATTCAGTGCATTCGATATCCTTGTACGCGATAATCCACCTCTTTACCCAAGCTGAGTTCACTTCATGATTCTTCGTATGAGCTATGGCGCATTTCTTTATTGTTTCCTTGTGCTTCTGCTTAGTACGGCGTGTCGTTCCCCTTTTCCGAGCGCAATTAGCCGTATGTAGGAGCATGTCAGCACTGATCATTGTTGTTCGTAATATAGTCGTGACTTCTTGTCGTTACCTCCGACAAGGTTTTTGCATTGTCAATGTGACGAGGTACACAGATAACAGTACCCCGGTACATGTCACTGTCCCGAGACAGTGACTTGCGGTGGCTCGTGGAGCCACCTGTCAGTGGTACATGGTACCACTTGCCCTGACAGCCAGTCATTAAGGGCTGGGGGCACGGAAATGCATGTTTCTCTTAGTTTCAGTATAGTTCATAGGAAGTTTGTATTACAGGCCAAACTTGCATTAACTATAAATCTATTCAGTCTTATATCTACCTACTCAAACGCCACCGGTTCCCTTAAGGCCAGGAACCCCGTGAACTGCCGTTCACTGGAGTTTGTATATTCCTAGCACTTCCTCTGTACAACGTGCTGTGTGACCCGTCACAGTCAATCTGTTGGCCAAAACATCTCGGAGGCATGTCTCTGACAGGTATGACAAAGATGGCCAACATCGATTAGCTAAAAGTACAAAACCGATGCGACCACGGTATGTATAGACAAATAGCTATACACTTGCATGTCGGAGCATCCTACATGTTTTAAGCGGTGGAAGTTCTATTCATGTACCCGGCGAATGGGCGGTACAACCAGTGTTGGATTTTGCTACATATTAACACATGACTCGTTAACTAGCTATGGTATACTGTAAAATGCTGTTTTATTGTACAAGTAAATATGAAGTGATAAAAATACACATTAAAGAGCGTTACTAGTCTACTTGCGAGTGTTTTTCGGGATGGGTCCTGCTTTTTCCCTCTTGATCATAGATGATCAGGCGCAATCGAGTGCCGGAATATGCATACCATCATCTGCCAAGATTTCATCCGTCGGCCACGGAAGGACTGTTTGGTTGTAAGTGTCCCGAAAGTGACCGATCGACATGCGCTGAGAATGGTAAAGATCTTCTAGTCTTTGACTTGTTTCGTAGCAGCGGCAATTGCATCGGCACAGGTAAACTCCTCATTTTGCCAATTTCCACACGTATACTCTTTCGCAAATAGACCCACAATCCGCCATGGGTGAATGTATCCCGGACGGACCAATGCCCCAAGATGCTGTACTAAGTAATAAGTATCCATATGCGGTTCGCATTTGCACATTTTGGCAGATATAGAGCGGACAGTGCGATGATTTTGAGCACAGGAACGAGATCTTCCTCCTCACACTAGCTACATCAACGTGCAGCAATCTGTCTTCTTTCTCTAAGCAGTTCACTCAGTTTGAAACATATAGGTTGAAGGCGACCAAAGACTTTGCGCTGCGTAATTCCGAACCCATCCAACTATTGACTTGTTTGGAAATGTTTGGTGTAATCTCAATGTACGCTGGCCGATGAAATGCTCCAAAGAATCTTTTGAGGAAGCACATCTTTTCCCGCAGAGTCCTTTCGGGTGAGGAATTGTGCCGCTCCTGGATTGAAAGTGGACAGTTCACATAGGTACAACTTAAAGTCATTCTCGCAGTCAGATCGAGCCAAGCGACATATGGCCCCCTATCTTCCAGAGTACGCTTGTGTTCTCCCGCCTAGTGTCGTCCATAATATGACGAAGGCAAAATCGGCGACCGGCAAGTGGAAACACCTCGGCGACTGCTGGTAAGAAACAATTCTGCCTATTAGAGACTATAGCGCATTTTCCGTTTTGATAGCCGCCTTAACTGCTGTTAAAAACCCCATCCAGTTCTCGTAGTTTAGTTGAGACTAGCCCAAACCCAAAAGGCACAGTGTGATTATTGTAATCCTTTACCGTTGCCACCATAAAAATACAGCGCTTATTCATTTCTTGTTTAAACGAGTTCTGTCCGTGGTCTTACAGCAACAGGTACAAACGACTTACCGTTTTTCGAAGACCTTTCTTCAACCACTTGAACCACAGACGTGACTGCCGCATTCTTGCCTCGATCAACACCGTTGACGTCGAGCTCGTCCATGTTATCGTACCTGTCCACAGCGCCTAACACAACAGGGCGAGGCGGGTATCGTACTTTCGCCCGGTGTCAATGTCATATCAGCCAAGTCAGACGTCGAGGACGCCTCATCAGTTGTGCTCAGGGGTCGCAAGCCCACGTCCACCGGATCTAGATGTGCGTGCAGACGGGGCGGCTTGCAAATTTCGCACGTGGTCGAGGTATGGCTTCCGAGACTTGAGCGGCCTCGGCTCTGTATATTTTCTTTTGGCCAACGCCCAACGGAATGAATGTTGGCCTTTCTTTTCGGACAATCTTTTTGAATTGGTGTCCCACAGCATCCATGACAGTGTACACACCGTTGCAGTTGAAGCAGGCATTGGCACGCTCATCCATAGGTCGAAAAAAATATATTGCAATACCGTATATTATTGGGTTTTTCAATAAAAAATACATACAGCAAAAGTACAAACTTCTTGCTCAACCAAAAATAACAGCGTGATAGCGTCACCAGTCTCCTGAGATGACGTCAAGGACAGAGTTCATCGCACTTTATTTACGTCAGCAAAAATCACTGGATAGGTGACTTCCTGGTCTTTTCTCGATCCATCTTATTAATCATTCCCATATTTTCGCTCAACAACAATGGTCTCCAACAAGCAACTCACCGCCTATTCTTCTCGCCGCTTGGTCAGGTCTCTTCCGCTGCAACTTATGTGGTAACGATCGCAATTCAGTTCCTGGTTCTGAATACTCGAACCTCCTGGCGCAGCTCGCAGGAATACACGAAGGTTTTGTAGCGCAGTACTCATCGTTCCAGAGCGACTCAAACTGCTCGCTTCAATCTTACGGATTCATTCCAGAGTAGGCAAGTCATATATTCCAGTGGATCCAGTGGGTCATCATACGGAATATGCCAGTCCACGAAGTCGAAGACAAGCTTACCCGAGCCATGAACAAGCTTCGGTCTGTCACATCTAGAGCTGTCAAGAAGTGCATGGAGGGCATCGCAATCAAGGTCGGTCACAAGCTGGAGAATGAGCTTGAAACTCTCTTTGGCGTGATGTTTGATGGCTGGTCGCATGCTGGTGTGCACTACGTTGGACTCTACGCTGTTTACGAAGCAGATGGCAAGCTAGGTATCCCGCTACTCGACCTATCCCCGCTGACCGAAGGCACACAGACAGCTGACGCGCACATCCAGCTGTTTAAGAACGTCCTCGACTTTTACGACAAGACTCCGGACATGGTGGGCTTTCAGGTCGGCGACAATTGCAAGACGAATCAGTCAATAGCGACGAAAATGGGTGTCCCCTTGTCGGTTGCGCCAGCCATCGATTCAATCTCGCTGGCAACAAGTTCTTGGCTCCCCATGAAGCGCTGATGTCTGCCATCAATGGTCTCATGATTGAACTACGTAAGGAGAACTACAGCGCCGAACTGAATAAGCACACCGACCTCCTGCCTGTCAAGCGGAACGTTACGCGTTGGTCCTCCACGTTTACGATGGTAGAGCACTACATCCGTATTCGCTCAGAGATTAAGAAGGTGGAGGCGGTTGAAGAGATGATTCCGACTGGTGGGAAGCACAGAAACTTCTCGGCGTATTCAAGCATCTGAAAATGCACGAAAGCGTCTGTAACCGCTTGCAGCGTGAGAAAACGGACATGGCAGAGGTGCGCCTTCTGTTCGACGCCCTTATCGCTGAGTATCCTGTGTTGGCCAAGCATGTCAAAGCTTCGGCTAGCATCATCCACACCCCTGCGTTCGAAACAAGTGTGGTGAAGGTGATAGCTGGTAAAGCTCGCTCATCCGCAGAAAGAGCAGCCCTCAAGCCCTTTAAGATGGATAAGACAACCGGTAAGAAGTGCAAGGAACGGGAAGAGGACTATGCGTCGCAGCTGCTTCAGCAGGGGCCGAAGTAGCAAGCAGCCGTCGGGTACTGCTGGCTACATCCCTCTCGTGAATTGGTCTCTCCAACTTCAAACACTGGGGAGCGACTGTTCTCCCAGTGCAAGCTCGTCTTGACACCACAGCGCCGAGCAATGTTTCAGACAAACTTCGAGCAGCTATCGTTTCTTCGCGTCAGCCGTGAAATGTGGGATGTGACAACAGTAGCTAGCGTTAGTGGTAGTGAAGCTGATGCCGTATATATATAATAACACGCAACTAAATATCGATGTAGTTATCGCAACCACCTACTCGAGCTACTCGAGCATTTCTTGACTCTAAGCTAATAAGTGCTAGCGTAATGTCTAATCGTACTTTTAAAGGTATTTATCTCAGCAACACAATGTATATTTTGCCGAACTCGTGTCGCCTGTTTTGACGAAAGAGATGGTCTTCGAACAGAACAAGTAGTCGCTGCTGGTAGTTTCCCTCTTCATACAATGTGGTATCGATTTTTTTAAATGTATCCGTATCTAAATCGATTCCATGACTACATCGAACTTCAACTGCAACTATTTTCGCATTGTGAGGCTAGCCATTAAGAAATTGACGATGACAAAGAAGAACAACCGCATCTCACAGGTTGAGAGGCTGGCGGAAGCAAGGCGTCTACGTCACTACCAGCAGGAACAGCCAAGACGTAGAGTTTCTCTGGCCGGGGGGGTCGGTCGCGTGGTGTGTCCCACCAATTGCCACCCTACGTGATACAACCTCCTCTGAGAGTGATGACTCTGATTTTGACGCTCCTAATCTGTACACATTGGAGTACATATATGCTAAGAAAACCGTTCAAGATGGCACTGTCTACTATTTTGTGTCATGTGTTGGGTTCCCACGACCAACATGGTAACCAGCGGCCGACTTACCTCAGGATTCAATTGCGAGGTTTGAGGCCGAAGAGCTCGGGACGTCCTGGCCGGTTGATTACCAAGCTGTAATTATGACTGGAGTATCTTCTTTAAAAATGAATTCCACAGGCGTGAATGTGACGATTGACCCCACAAATTCCTCGTATTATATGCGACATAACCTATATAATCATTAACTGACTGGGTATCAAATGGACTTGCAGTGCCTCTCGCCCCTGCCAATACAATCCGTTGCGCACAGCTAGAATCCGCTAAAACACTCCAAAACGTTTTTCAATCCCCATGACGAAGGTGCTCTCAAACTACAGGATTATCTCCACCATCCACATGTTGACACTATAGCCAAAGTCAACCTCAAGCTGTTGCCAAAATGCCGGCAGAGGCTGTGACATGAGCGGTGGCTCAACTGCTTCATATACCTGGGATAAGGTAAATTTAAACACTCCCAAAGATACGACTCTTGTTCGTCCAGAAGAGCCAACTCCAACGTGCGTATATATTGCTCTTCGTTAGGGATATGCGCGTCTGGCTCTAGCACCAGAGCCTGCATTATCAAAAATCCTGGTAGCCATGATGATGCACCGCTTTTCCAGCTAGAACCTCAGTGTCACGGCCGCACTTGGTCATCCGCGCAGATAAGCCACCACGGCGTCCTTCCAGCGTTGAAGCCACTCAACTTGACGTTGCACTTCAGGCCCGACAAGTCTGCCTTGTTGCCATATAACATTTTCAGTGATCAGTTCTTGAAATATTGAACATGTTTTTTTGTATTCTTAGCTCATTATATTCTTCTTCTTTAATAAAGTACCCTCTAATTGACTGTAGTGCTCATTCGTTACGAAAATGAGAAGAGAGCTTCTCCGATTGCCTTGCATCATCGCACTGGAGCAGCGAGGCTGTTGACTGAGGAGACCGTATAAGTTAACTACTCAATTTCAGCTAAGCCTCTTCCATCAAGAGAAGGGCGACACCGACATTTCGTATTGGTTTTTCTTCATCAGCCAGACATTCATCCATCTACAGGTACACATGCGCCACGTACTAAAAATTATAGCTTGCTGAATTTGGGCACCCATCATCAAGTAGACCACCATGGATTGGCGTAGCAAGCATCTCGGCGGGTCGTTTCTTGCTTCGCTGGGCGACAGTAAAGAATTCATTGTCAATAAAGCGTTGAGATCAAATATTAGCAAAAACTTAAAGACTGTAATATGTTGTACCTGTAGCATTATTTACTATATACCGCCATCATAAAAGTATCCCTATACCCTTTACTCGTAATTTTAGATCGAGGATAGGCGATTTTTAAACTATCAACCCAAACGAGATTAACCACACCCCATAAGGTCATCTCAGTCGATAGCTGTTAGCAGCCACAGGCGTCAAAGTCCGACATATTTATCTTTCTATCCTTCTCTATGCCGGCATTTTTGTCGGTTGTTGCCGAGTACCTCTGTTAAAACAAGCAGTCCGCGACTGAAGTAGTAGAAAACAGCAATTTTATTACCCCCTTCCTAAATCGTAAACAACAAAACCAATGACACCCATGTATTATGCATTGATTTCAAAGCATGAGCTGCCTCCGAGCACTACGTTTTTATAAAAAATCGACACAAGTTTTTGATTACATAGCTGTAGCTCGCTGTCAATTTAAAATCGTCTTGTATTAGTGACCGACTGGTGTCGTTTTGTGCGATATCACAGATGTAATTTAGCTAGTGTGTAATATATGTGACACTTAGGTTTTACTGCTCGATTTTGGCCAGTTAGAATTGCGCTTACTCGTTAATTCCGAGGTTCGGCAACATAGATCTCGTCACATACACCATTTTGTACAACACGGTAGAGCGCGTTTAGTCTTTCACTTTCAAAGAAATGTACTTAGGCTATGCGACTGAGCCTCACCTTTCCTTACGTATTTTAAGTTCACGGATATACACTGGAACTTCGTGGTGATGCAAAATCATGTGCTTGCAATTTCGGGCTGACACCTCTTCATCCTGCACGTTGAATCCCTGCGGATTCACGACACCGGTGAAATTGAGTACATTCTAGGCGGGTACTCCAGGAATGAAGAACTGTCGAAGTGCGGCACAAATATAGGGTACATACATGTTGTAATGCGTACCGACCAGTCCATCTCAGCGAAATCTGTGTGACTGCAGAATCTTTACGTTGCACGTCATGTGCGAAGTCAACCAAGCACTCGTTCGTTCGAAGGGAAAGCTCCTGTTGGCACTCTGAATTGCCAACACCTGAAGTTTACAAAAGAGAATGGGAGACACTTCAACTGGGACGCTGTTGGAATGAGCTTAACAAAGGTGTTTCACAATGAAAGGGCATTGCAGTCAAAGCCAACGAATGGAAGTTAGTATTCACTTAATACACACATCAATCGAGACTGCGCACGGCTGTCCACGCACTCATACAGTACACCAGAAACACTAAATAAATCACGCGCGCACATTTCTACAGCATATTACCAGCAGCAACACTATCAACGTTTGCAGCTGAAACAACGGACCGTGATAGCGCCACTTGGTTTGGAAATGATCTGGGTTCCAAGGTGTTATCGAGCCTATAGAATTTACATAGTTAACAAAAAAGGAAGCAAGGAAATCACAATCGCAGTATAATAACTAGACAAAAAAGTATAATATACTAGTCGTCTTGTGTGTCACGTTAAAATGACACACATCAAGATTGGGTTCTATAGTCAACAACACGCACATACAGAACCAACAACACTAGCACAATGCTGAAAGCGACGCTCATCGCAGGAATGGCAATAAAAATTTGTCTGCGACACGCGCAACAACACTCGATGAGATTCCTCTCGGTACCGAATTCCTTGGCTTATTACGGTCACCTGCATATAATGGTCACCTGCATATAATGGTCAGCCAATCACAGCCCGTTGCCGTTTTACCGGCCACGCTTCGCTAATAACGGTCACTACAATAATATCGGTATAATATCGGTATATGTATCTGGTGCAACGAGCGCCAGTCGAATTCACACACATTTGGTGATGCCTCACGTCGTTTATGGCAAGCGGCGCGCGTCGTTTACGGCCAAGGAAAGCTTGCTGTGCTAAAAGCTGCAGGCAGCCTACCAGGAGTACTTTCGTGATCGCTCCGACTGCCTACGCTTCCCGACGCAAAGCTAATGGAGTTTTGGCTCCGCAATAAGGACAAGATCGAGGCCCAGTGCATGGGGAAGAAGGGTGGTAGCAAGAAGAAGGCGAGACCCCGAGGTGTAGGCACTGTATTGCCTCCAGAGGCAGAGCAGAAGTTCGTCGTTTGGGTAAACGACCTGCGAAAAGAGGGTGTACCCGTTTCCAATTTGATGTTAGAGCTAATATATATATACCAAGGAGTATGACATAGATGACTTTAGTGCATCCTGGTCTACCGCCTTCAAAGCCCGCCACAAGTTGTCCATGAGAGCGCGCACACGTCAAGGACAGAAGACACCCGAAGATCTCGACAAAATCGCTGCTGAATTCGATATCCTGGTGAAGGGTACGATGCAAGAGCTGGGGGTCACTAAAGTGTACAACACGGACCAAACAGGTAATTTTGTAGTTTTTATGCTTTTATCTAACCTAATGTACCTGCACGCTGTTTCCTAGCTGTTTCCCTTGAATTTCTGCCTAGTCGAACCGTCAACAAGAAAGGACCCAAAACTGTGTGGGTAAAATGTGCCGGCAAAGACAGGAAAAGAGCTACCGTTATGCAGCTGGGGGACTCAGACGGACTTAAACAACGACCATTTGTCGTGTTTAAAACAGCACCTTCAAAGGTCACAAAAACATTTGAATAAAATCTGCAGAAGCGCAACGGTTTCGGTCGGCGCATCTGGGATGACGTTGCCCATGCCAAACAAGACTACAGCCTCGAAATCTACATCAATCGTGCGGATACCGTAAAATTGGATTGTCAGCGGCGAGGGTTTGCGATGTTGTGGCTGACATAATATTCTGATTATGTCGTATGACGAAACAGGCTGGTGGAACGATTACCTGTTTCTAAATTTTCTGAAATATAATTTTTCGGTGCGCGGGCTGATATGACTCAGCCGATATTGCTGCTCTGGGACGACTTTTCAGGGCACTGGACCCAAGAAGTCGTCTTATACGCGCAATCAATTAACGTGGTGCTCCTGAAGGTTCCACCAAGCGCCACGTCGGTCAGCCAGCCTGCTGATGTCGCATGGAATAGGCAATTCAAGGCGCATCTACGGGCGTGATTGGTTACAAGTCTACGCGAGCAGCTCCGCGCTCGCACAACGGGTGTCCCCTTCATAATCAAAGCTCCAGACCGCATCGTGATGGCCAAGTGGATTCGCGAAGCGTGGGGCGTCCTTACAGACGAGGTAATTGCTAATGGCTACAGTAAGTGCTACGGGAAACTAGTTAGCGAGAGCGATGCAGCTGCCGATTTAATTGGTCTACTAGAGCAACATTGTGCTTTAGACAGGCATGTCGGTGAGGTCGACTCAGGCGACGACATGGACGCTTAACCAAAATAGCAACACGACTGTTCACAAAACATCGTACTTTTCAGTGATATCGCTGTAAATGTGTAGCCATTTGTGTACGTGCTTTTAGTGGTGGTACAGTGTACCATGTACATGGGTGACCGTAATAAGCCGAGGAATTCGGTAGTTGATGGCGACAGCTGGAGTCGAACCAGCAACCCCAGGGCGGCCCTGTATTCCACTGATGAGCTTTGTCGTCGTTGGTTGGGTGAGGCAACATAGCCAGCTGAAAGCGCCAACTCTGGATCTGTGACGTGTGCGTCTCTTTGTGACCTGAGAGGGTGAATTAAGAAAACATGCAGGGTCGGCCTACACATGAAGGCTGGCGGTGTTTGGCATGGCGAATATACCCAATAAGCCCAAGCCTGGACTGTCAAATTTACCGACCCACACACCATACCGACAATGCATCGGAAGCAAGGACTTTACTTGGATGTTGAAGATGAAGGCCAAAGCACGGCGCCTTCGTCTAGCACAATAGTCGTACACAACAGCCCTTCTGGTATGTGAAACCGTGGCACCTAGCTTCAGGACCGATACAGTACCCTACATCGTCGGAATGAAACTTGTTTAGGAAGCGGAGAAGAGATGTGCGCCAAAAGCGAAGTGCCCCTAAGCGGTTCGGAATAAATGAGATCCCAAAGTCCCCGCGGCCTCCCCTACATCTGCTTACTCCGTTTAATATCGTAATGCGTAAACTGCTAGTCACTAATAATTACGTCTTTCATAGGCTAAGGCTAGTTTCAGCCAATATGATACACTTACCTTTCCTCTGATGTGCCGCCTTTCCAGTCCTGTCGTCATTCCCGAAAATCCAGGGAAAGCAGCAAGGGTTTTCCAGCGTGGAGTTTGTCTGACCCTGTACCATCTTCGCCAACGCCTGGCTATTCGGGACTCAGATAGACTCCTCTCCAGCTGGTGCGCTTGTTGCTCCTTCTCCATTTTTTAAGATGTCTTCGCCAACTTCTGCGGCTGCGCCGCTTAATCGCGCGGGTGCCGCGTCACCGTCGTCTTCTGTGTCGATTGGCGACTCGAATGACTCAGACTTCGGTGCGCTGCTCCAGGACCTCCTCTTCACTGCCCGTGTTGAGGGAGTCGGACGACGAAACGTCCAGTGATGCTTCCGAACCCGTCGTCGTCTGCGCGCCCGGGACAGCTTCGTTACTCCCTGAGCTGGTCGGTGATGACGATGATGATACCAGCTCACAGTCTAAGCACCACCGCCTACGTCGAGGTGATGGCCAGGCTGGGTGGCATCCCTACGACCTCCCTGACGCGCCAAAGGAGCCCCCCTGGCCCCCATCGTCTGAATCGCAACGATCCCAATGCTGAACAGGATTACAGTGAGCCGGTGAACATCATTCACCTGCACGATGTCCGAGATGAGGCAGCTACCACGTCGAATGGAAGATGTCGCCTCTTCAACTGAGCTGGGTTTGGGAAGAAAATCTGACCCTGACAATACAATCGGTTGCGCACAGCTAGAATCCGCTAAAACACTCCGAAATCTTGTCAATCCCCATGACGAGGGTGCTCTCAAACTACTGGATCATCTCCACCATCCACATGTCATCACTATAGCCAAAGTCAACCTCAAGCTGCTGCCAAAATGCCGGCACAGGCTGTGACATGAGCGGTGGCTCAACTGCGTCATATAGCTGGAATAGGTGTTTTCGTCGTCGACAGTTCCCAAATTTTCGTGTGTTAAAAATTGGCGACTAAAGAGTCGGTAGTACGTAGGCGCTGTGTAACGCTTTCATCAAAGTTTCTATTCCGTCTCCCATCGTATGGTGCATACTATTAATATTAAGAAGCGACTCGCTTTTATGGCGTGGTCTATTGTGGGGTGCTTGTCGTCGAATTCGTATTCGTACTGACGGGTTCTAATAGCTATTGTCATGGGTGGCACAATGAAAACTGCGAGTATGTCTACAGGTCACCAATCGCATTCATAGGGATAACATATGTTACTCATGTTAAACAGAGGAATGGTTGACCAGGATTGTACGGCACCCCACCGATAGTTTTGTGGCTGTCCTTGATATAATCATCGATTCGGTAGACATGACATATTTTTGGCTTGGGATCGCATATATGTGGGCCATTATTGGTCCACTACTGTCGACATCTTTATCAGAGGTCTAGATATTCTCAAGACGCTCTCCGGATAACCTGCTCACGTCATCGCTGTTGAGATATTCATTTTCACTACACACGTCGGCGCTAGCCGACATTTTTCTTCTTCGTCGCTGCACGACAATAAAGGCTCAAGCAAAGGCAGTTTTAGCGCTCTTCCGTCGTCATAGCTTTTCTTTTACAAAACTGTGTTTTTTTCTAGAGCACGCGCGGTCGGAGAAAACAAACCCAATCAGTGTGACAGTATCATAGTCAGTGGGAGACATTACTGACAACGGCAACTACTTCCTAGTACCATGTTTTTGATATAAAATTTCGTTATATGCCTATCCACAGTATTTGTGGTTCTAGAACAACCTAGCGTCCTATAATCATCTACTTGCTGAAACTTAAATTATCTAGGATCGGCAAGTATTCATGACAAGATTCTTACTTGCGACACAAGAACAATAAGCTACGTGCAACAACGACACGAGATTATTGGTAAGAAAATTACCAGCTGCAATAGGAGAATGATATATATGAATATAAGATCGAAAAGGCTAAGAGATACCAGTTGGCAATAGAACAAACAGTAAGGACACCCATTCGATCTCACTTCTCAATTTCCAGCCGACTACCATGGCACCTCCCCATACAGACCTGTGCTCAGCTCGCTGCCACGCACGAAACGTTTCTTTGGACCACATTTGAGACATACTAGGACTTGTTGTATCAAGCTTCGGTCCAAGTTAGCAAGGTTAGGGTGCTCGTGGCCACATAGTGAGGAGCAAGTTATCCTGTGAGAAATGGTATGAGCCACATAGTGGGAGCGCTAGGTTACATAGGGTTGCCTTTAGCACGAACCTACGCTTGGTGGCTAATTGGTGTGGTTCTACGCCAATGTGATACATACATTTGGAACTCCTGTTGTGTGTTTGCTGTTTAGTGCAATGGTTGGGATGAATATCTCCATTTGGCAGACATGGGTTACAATCGACGTGTACACTCCTCAATTGAATTCCACCGATGGAAGCCGATCTAGGATGTACCTTACATCCCAGATGAGCGTAGGCCGAGCGACAACGTGCACCGGGGAATTTAAGCTTTCGGCGAGCTCGACAGCAAGCGCGTTATCAGAGCACAGCCAGCCATGCTCACAGAGCACCTCGGCCAGGCCGAGCGACAACTCTCACCGCGGATTTCGCCACCACACCTTAAGCTACACCTAACAGCCTCTTCTAGGGGCAGGCTCGGCCACCAAGACCGAAGCGCAATCAAGGATTGCAGCCATGAAAAGTCCCTGTAATGAACTTAGTCCTTGTCTTTATCCTTGGTATGTGCTCGAAGCAGTTAAGAACGCTAGCCCCCGAACGTGACAGGGAGGCTAGCGTCCTGGCGACCGGCTGGCTCGTAGCTCCGTTCTTCGCTAAGTGTTGACAACAAGGCTCAGCTTGGACCCGAGTAATTGTACACTTCCTCACAATATTCATGTTTGGACCCGTGGAACAAGACAAAGCGGCGCGCCCAGGACCGGCGTAGCCATTTTCCTTCGGGGGTTGCCACGCCTCGTATCATACAATCGAGCTTCGCGGGGATATATCCGCTAATTTAATGCGCCGTTATGTCCCCCTGAATGTGTCCTAGTAGTCTCAGTAGAAATTGTGGTTTCTTGCAAGCAGGAATCCATTTTTCTACGCGATGGGTATAGGGACATCCACTCTGCTGGTCGACCGTAATCACGTTGATAAGATACATGCTAGGGGCTCTAGCAGCCATTCGTGTGTGGGCAGGTGCCAGGTTTTCCGCCCAACAGACAGGCTGTATGGATTCGATACCTGGGCGGGCGCGTTTCCCCACTCTAAGTAGTTAACATGAGCGGAGCGTTCATTTGCGTGTAGGCACTCTCGACAGCAAACGCACCATCAGGGCACAGCCCGACGTGCTCACAGAGCGCCCTAGGTTAGGCCGAGCGACAACATGTACCGCGATAGTTTACCCAGCAACCCTCCCGAGGCATCTCATACTATGAGCTTCGCGAGGCTGCTAATTTAAAAAGCACCGATTTGTCCCCCGAATGTGTCCTGGTAGTCTCGGTGGAAACCCTCACCTCCCTACTCCCAGCGTCAAAGTTCTTTGCGTCCATAGTCTTCGACTCTTGTAGTTGTTTCAGGTACTTGTGAATCTTGGGCGTAGTTCATTCTCGTGCTTAACTTTGTTCTCTATAGTGTTGTACACCTGAACTGCCAGTAGTCGTGAACCCTTTCAGCAAACGCGGCAATGCAGATGGCTTTCCTTATTGGGAGTCCTTCAGACGTTTACCGGTCGTAGTCCCTCTATGCGTAGTGCAATGGTCGCGGTATAAACCTTCTTGTCCACCGAGGTGTACCGCAATGAAATGGGCCTTGAACGTTTCGACGTCTGTAGATTTGTTGCAACCGGAGTATACACACAAAGCTGGTGCCAGCCGGCTTCCTCGTACTAGCCGTCCTCGTTAACATCTTCGCTTCTTGTTGGCAAATGACAAGTCTTATGGAGAACACATGTATGGAAAAAGGATCGGTCGAGTTCTTACAGTTGATGGATGTACAGACCGACCGTAGTCTCCACCCATCAACTGATCGTAAAATAGCACACACAGCTCATAAGTTTATATTATTACTTCTAAATCAATCACCTTCTCCAGCCTCAACAATGCCATCATTGCTGCTATGGATGCCGCGTACTTGCCACTGATCGAATCAACGAAAACGGTATAGACATGATGATCAAGAGAGCAATGTCAACGCAGCACTTGTTGTATTTGACACTATGGCGGAGTCGCCCGCTTAATCGGGCGATGTGATATCGTCAGTCACAACACGTTGCGCTTCGCCTCGCGGCTCGCTCCACTACTCTCATGTGCCGCCTTCGCTGCGCTCGGCAGCGGTGCTATGAAACCTAAAAGGATTAAGAACATGTGTATCATTAAACAGATTTACACGGATTTATGCAGTGAAGACTTATCTACGTGGAGCGAAAATCTCTTGGTACACAATGTTTATCGTGTGCGCATCTCCGCTAACTACGGCCGAGCCGTCAACCATGATAGTGATCCCTTTTCGTGACGTCGCGCGGGATAGTACGTACAATTGGCAGTGTGAAAACACTGGTCCCTGAAGGCAAATCCCCACTTGTCAAGAGACTGACCTTGAACTCTATTGATTGTCATAGCAAACCCTGGAAACACAGGAAAATGCTTTCAATGAAGCTGAAAAGGAAAATTCTTGTCGTCGTCATCGCTGATAAAAATGATCCGAGGAATAAACGTTCGTTGACCTTTCCGAGCACCGGTCATTATCACTGCATCGATGCACTTCTCTCGTAGTGATAGAATCCGTAGTCGTGTACCATGTAGTAGGCCAGCCTTGCTGTTCAAGTTGCGAATCAAGATGATAGGACTACCCACCTTCAGCACAATTCGATGAGGCGGGATACCAGAAAATTTCAGCGCGTTTAAAAGTCCTGGTTCAAATAGAGTGTTGTCAGGCCCATCCTCCATCGTATCAGCAGACAGGTACTCCCGTGTCTCCCCGACACTTTGTCTGCCATGATTTCATTAATACGCCAAATGTTTGCGTTGGTTGGAGCTAAAATTACTCGATCTGCGAAGTCGTCATCGGGAAGAATAGCTTCACCAATTCTGGGATAAACGGTATCAATGAGAGCGTTGAGATCCCGCTCGTAGTAGTCGTGCACTACGGGGTCACTGTCTGTGTCAGTTTCAGCCGGCAATAGATTAAAGTTGGGGAAATCATCTTCCCCGTCCTCTTCAGACCGATCCGTGATGAAACACATGTCACCGGGGAGAGTAATATCGTCTTCATCAAGTTCGCCGTTAACTGGGTAGCGACCCTCACCAATCTCCAACAGAAATTTGGCAAATGACTTTACATCTGCAGCATCTAGGGGTTCGGTGCCGTTTTCACTTGCGTCCCATATGATGAGACTGGCGCTCTGGGTTCATTTGGCTCGCGGACTCCCTCTCTTAATATTGTACATAGATGTGTCGTCCAGTTTGATAGGGATCCGGAATGAAGAATGTGCGGTTCGTCCGCCAGTAAGAAGTGCAGATGGTGCTCCACTGGAAGCCGCTGCGATGGCGATTTTCCCTCCGGCCGAACATGAGCTAAAAGCAACACCAATAGAAATGGATTTCCTGTGCCGCCTGGACCAACAACCCAGGACCGGTATCAGCAGAAGGGGTGTACCCCACAACACCAGCCACGGCCATCAAGACGTGGTCAAAACCCTGCTGTTGTCCCTGGTTTAGAGACGATACCAAAACAGCAGTACGACCTAGTTGCTGCGTAGTGTAGTCGCTCCCTCCAAGTTCCATGCCGTTATCAGCCACTTCGTTAACAGCTTGTACATCCCTGCAGCTATCGAGGCCAGGTAACTGGAAATCCACCAACGGTTTTCGTTGGAAGCTAATACGGCTTCAATCGCTTTCAGTGTCAAGTACTCAACGCGTCTGTCACTCGCATTCGCCTCCAACCGCCTTTGGCAATCTTCTGACAACCAATGTTTGAACTGTGTCTAAAGTGCCGGTACGTCGCTGGGTATCGAGTAGACCAAAATAACACCAAACAGCTGCCTCATCTGATACGGCATCTGAAATCGCGCTGCCGCTTCGAGGCACTGCTCCCACTCTTGATCGTTCTCTAAAAACCCGGAGCTGCCTTGAAAGTTGGATACAAAACGCCTTCTACAGTCCGCAGATCTTCATAGCATGTTGGGCCCCTCCGATAGCACAGTTTCGTCCGGAGGAAGTACCGCTCTGTGTCTCTAGGGGACACAAGTAGGATGCGACCCAGAGATGGAACGTACTTTTCGTAGCGCATCCACACCTTATCCTTCTTATCATATCGATGCGTGGGAATATCATTGTAGAACATATTTCCAGCTTCGTCAGGCTCATCGAGGCAAACGTTAAAAATGCTGTCAGGGTTGTACGCTCTCCACGACGATTGAGGTAACGAAGATTAGCGTCGGTATCATCGTCGCGAAACATGGCAGCACTCTGACCAGGAAAGTGGATATGCAACTTTACGACAGTGTGTGTAGATCCATGAATGGGATGTCGGTCGCGCACCCTATTACGGTATACTTGCGAAGCCATTCGAGCGGCCCTGCGTCTCCGCTGATACTCCGCGGCGGTATGTCTTGCTCGTGTAAGCTGCAAAGGAGTCATACCAGCCCGACGCAACGGGCGGCTCGTAGCCAGGTCTGCCAGCGCAGCTGACGTATCTGGGGCGGCGGCCAGAGTAGCGGCCGAAGCAGTCGTTGCCTCATCGCGCTGAACGACAACCCGCTCGTCGTGTTCACCTCGGGAGTCGTGGATGGTAAGCAAACGCAGCTCTTTCGTTAACCGCTGTTTTTTGTTTGCACGTCGTCGTAGGCACTGTTGTCTCGCACGGTGGTCTTCATGACTGGAGGGGGTAACGTTAACACGAGCGTTGTCTTAAGAAGAGCCTGAATTTCGTCCTCTGTGCGGGGGCGTTTAGCACGTGCCATGGGCAGAGTTACGGCGGAGGTAGGCGACTTGGGCACTGCGATGTAAAATTGAAAATGAAAAAGCTTAGGTGAATGGCGGCAGGGGTGAATGGTGGCATGTTGCCGTCCGCCAAGTACACACATGACGCGGCAGTGCCACAACAACAGTTTGGTACGCGTGCCCATACCCTAAGTAAAGGCGGAGCCCGCTACCACATCGCAATATCGCAGCTAAAACCCTGCAAACTCTATACAATATAAATATACCAAAACCCTGTATTTATTTTTCAATGTTACAAATACTTCAATTATTTTCGACTTTCTTCGAAGGGTTTATAAATGCATGGTAGAGAGGGCTTTTGTAAAAGCTCTGGGTACCGCAGAAGCTCGCACAAACTGGAAATGCGTTTGTCCGGCGAACTGAAGTTGAGAACCAGCTCTTCTCAACCATGTGGGTCACACAATGTAGAGGGTCTCACTTATGAAATATGCTATATAAGAGTTACTATGAAGTAGTGGTCGACGATAGTACCTATAATGTCATATCAATTATTCCAGGAAGAAGGCCAAGTCTTTATAGAAGGGGACCATACGTTGACCTTACGATCGTTATAGTGTTTCGATTGCACTATTGTGGTGGAACGCTAGATCGTTATATCCTTAACATATGGCAACACCACCACTTAAGCGGTTGATCAAGACCCCGCCTACGGTCGACGGTATTGCGGATGAGATGGATGGTCTCGTTAGGTGAAGTAGCCGGACCGACGCGAGCAGCCGGGATCCGCCCGGAAATCGCAGATTGCAAGCAATCAATAGCTTCCATCAGACAAACTAAACTCTTCAGTTTGTACATCTATGCATTGGACGAGGAAGACATCTAAGCAATCCATTCGACGTGTGTCCGAAAAAATGGAGATAATACCATTCATAAGCGCAAGGATAAAGGGAGTGCATGACAAAGCGAATACTCTAGCGGATCCCTGGATTACAATTCCCCTACAGTTTCCGGCGGATGCGATCCGTATCGCAGAAGTGGCGGTGTGGGCAGTTCAGACAGATGAGCCTACACTGAAACACATTGCAATTGCAGATACTCTAACTGACACCGAGGTGCGGCCTGTCATACGTGCCTGCAAGAATGGAAAGGCTGCTGGACCAGACAGACTTGGCAATGGTTGGTAATGGGATTACGAGGGTCAACTAGTCCAGATACTAGCGACTTTACTCAACCTGTGGTACGAGGCAGGTCAACTCCCAGGTACCCTTTTGGAGGCGGATATCTTTTGCCTTAACAAGGATGAGGACCGCGGCAATGCTGTCAACCACCGACCATTGCCCTTGCTGTACCCGGAATAAGATATAAGATATCCATGCGGATATGGACGAATATCATCACTTATCGGACCGTACTTAAGGCAGGCTATTACAAAAGTAGGTAAATCGGTGCAAATCATCGGACCGCATTTCTAGCATACAACCTTCAAGATGTTTGGGATATCCGAGCGCCCTGATTGGTCAATGGCGAGTGAATGTGAGGACGGATGTCATGGACCCTCTAGGCTTTTGCCCAGGGAGTAACATGAACACCGTGCGCGTTCCCGCAGCGTCACGGCGAAGGCAGGGCAGAGGCCCCCGCAGGAGCCGAAAGCGTGAGGGCAAAGCACAAGGCCTTACATATATTTTTTGCGCGAGCGCAGCGAGTGCCGCACCTACCCCAACGAATGCCTAGCAAATGGGACGTGACACCCCTCCGGTACCCATGTTTTGGTACAGGTCCGTTAGGTCCGAGGGGCCGATATCTCGGGGTATGGACAAGTCGGTTGAGCATAACACTGAATGATCAAGTGCACCCAAACTAATATGGGTTTGTCCAATACACGAGACGCTGGACCTGTTTGATGCAGCCCAGCCGATGGTGCTTTTGGACCCGACAAAAGTGGCTGCTGTAGCTCTTCTTGTTGAATTGGAAAGGATCTCTGGATACAGGGTATTTGATAGCGGTGCTGAGAAGACAGGGATACCCATAAACGTTTGTGCAGACCGTGGATATGCTGCATGATTGCACGTCTGTGCAATGGTTATGTTACGGACACACTTCGAAGAGGGTTGCTGTGACGAGTGGCATTCGCCAAGGCTGTCCTCTAGCCCCAATGCGTTTTATTCTGGCGTTGGACCCGCTATACCGATAGCTGGATGGATTCAATGGCGTACGTGGAGTGATACTCCAATTAGATGCAGGACGGTTCGAACTACAGGTAGCAGGATATGCCGATGATACGGCAGCATTTATGCGCGACCCAGCGGATATTCCACATCTCTTTTATGACTAATAAAGTTCGGGCATGCATCTGGGCTGCAAATGAATACCAGCAAAACCAAGGTAATTGCAATACACGATAATGGACCAACGACTTCCCTGATTTTGCGGCATCAGCTGGAATACCAGCAAATGGCACTGCGTGCAGCTATCTAGCGATGCAAGTGGGCAGTGCGGTAACCCCTAACCCCATCTTATTTGGAGACGATTGCGAGTCAACAGTTGGAAACAGTGTTGAGATTTAGCATGCTAAAATGTGCTCACCGTGAATCAGAGGGGCCTCATTGTGGTGACAATCATTGTGCCCAAGTTGGCGTTTATCGCACGCATGCATGGTCCACGACTATAGATATAAACGACCTGGTTGCGAAAATCAGAAACTAGTATGGCATAGCCAATTCACCACAGAAGTGAAAGGCACCAAGGGATGGCTCGATGCGGATCTAGCCGCGTTGCCTCGGACAGAAGGTGTCCTAAAGATACCTGATTAAAGTGTTGACTTGTATGGAATGGCAGTGGTCACGGTAAGCGAGTGGTCGGAACTCAGCACGCGTCAGGCACAGGCTGTTAGAGATATGCTTTGCAACACTGTCGGGGATTGGTTTGCAGCGCAAGTTCACATCACACCGGAATATGTGGGGTGTCCATCCGCAGGAGTTAGACGACACCCTACACTCTGGGCAACAGGACGAGCGCTGGTACAGCAGGCGGGAGACTAGAACCGGGCGAAGCCCCATTGCCCAGTTGCACAGAGGAACAACCAACCACTGATGCTGAAATAGCATTTTTAACATCGTGGCTCGGAAAGGCACTGACATTAGATGGCTCCCCCATCCTCATCTCGAAGGGCATGTAGCTGTCGGTTTAGTCAACCAAACGAGATGAGAGCCAACACCTGGAGTGGCTTCCTTACGCAGATGTACAACGTGCTAGAGGTGACTACCAAGGAGGGTCCTCGAACTTTACTGGCGGTTGCGTCGGCCACGAAGGGGAAAGCCTATACCTCCCCCAATGATGTGGTGTGGTAGAAACAGGTTGGTTGAGGGCTGTGGAGTTTGAATTCTCTTTCACCACTGCACGAACAGCTGGAAGGACACACGTGGAAAAACCTGACAAAGACTCTACTCGCTACTTTCCCGCGGACTATGACTCACAAGGCTTTTCCGCACGATATATGTTTCTCGGCATCGCCGGTGGGCCATCCCGTGACCGACTCGACTCGAAGCAGTGATGCAGAAGAGGTTACAGTTTCCACATGTCTATCCGAGCTGACGCGTATTGTGAAGGTGAGCGGGCATGGTGAACTGAGTATATACCCCTAGAACACACTGCACCCGGAAGTGATAGCGCACGCGGTGCATCCGCATCCACAGTTGAGCAGATTAGTGTGCTTATGAGCAAATGGGCCCGAACACGGAGAGAGTACAAGAAGCGCCTTGCAACAGCCAGTACACGAAGAGATGAAACAAAACTGGCGTCACAGTATATCCTATGGAATACTCACAGTGGGGAAGCGTCCAAAGGCCTAGCAGCGTTGGAATGGAGACACATCATAGATTGGTGGCGTTGAATCCTTGGGGTGAACAATTGCTGCAAACTTCTTCGGTGTGGCGAATAACAAGATCGGCCGCCCATATAAAGCGTGTTCACGTACACAAGATGGACTTATTTCACGCCGTATGGGAATGATCAGCGGCGGCACAATGGTGACGAGCAATGCTCCAACCATGGTGACGATTAGGACTTTGAGAAGCCGACTGCGAGAGGGCGATATTATGTTTGGAACTACTGGTAATTTTAGCTGGAGTATGGGCCTTGCACACATAGATGATGCGGACACTTCCTGGTGAGTAGGTTGGCCTAGCGGATGATATCACAAATATGACAGAGATCTGCTGGCGGGTCGGGTTGCGATATATCGAAGTGCAGCATGGAGATGAAGCGTAAATCGCTATGATGCACTTAACAATGTCACGGCCGCATATCGTATAGCAACGTTGTCCACGAGGCTGAGGGAGGGATACAAAACGGTACATCGGATATTTGACCGGGATGGCGAATCAAGGCCAAAACGACACCGTCAACAACTACTAGCATTCACTATTACGGTAGAAGCAGGACCAAGAGCCACAAGCCGGACCACTACAGAGCTCTATGTGTTTTTATGGGGGATCCAGAGGAACTTGGGCTCAGGAGTCAGCGGAGCGATTGTATAGGGACCGGTCGTATGGCAGTGAATGTCTGCTGGCTGGGGCCCTTGTCGTACGCCAGCAATACCACAACCAACAACATTGGTGAAAACATGGGACTACTGACAGGACCATGGGCGTGTCCCCAGATGCTACACACCACTGCATGTGGTTGATGACTGCGCGATGGTAACAGCGCAACATCGAAAGTGGAATCCACGCAAAGCTGTACATCAAACGCCCATTTACTGGAATTGCAGACGGACAGCGGACACACTGCAAGTAATCCAGTGGACACATCACATCAGGGGCCACACCAAGATGGCGGATACACTAACTAACATAGCAATGGAGACGCAGCCAAGCGTGCAGGATTACGTTGTTGGTAACGCGCCGCAGCAATTACTTTGGGGGAAAGTGCTTTAACACTTAGACGAAGAGTCATGCATTGGAAATATAATAATGGATCCACGGGCTCTAGGGAGCACGCTGTGCGAAATGGTACAATCATTTAGGAACACGAAGTGATCATCAATTCACTGCGGAGCCCACAGGCCTCCCCAGGGCTCGGGGCAAGATGGCCTTGTGGACGATCTTTTGTAGGGGATCGTAGTCGGCTTTCGCATCAGAAGGCGGGAGTTGAGCGGTGGAGCATAGATCGGGCCGGGAAGTAATACTACACATTTGCCCGTCAAGTTCCTAGCGGTGTAAGGCAAAATCGTGTGAAGTAACCAACTTTTGTCATTTTGATTTAAAAAAACAATATTTTGTAATCCAATGTGGATTTAGTGTAAGGCAAACTTCCTAGGTCCCGAACTCCATGGGGTTCACTACGAATCGCTGCAGCGACAGCAAACACGCAATGGCGAGCCATCTTGTTCACCAGGCGCATATCCATGCATGGCAGGCAACGCTCTGCTGCCTTCTCCAGCAGTAGCATTCGCAGCTCAGTCTTCTGGCCATGCGGCGCGGCGAGCATCTCATCGTGGCCCAGCGCAAGAAAGGCCTTAATGCGAGACTTGAGGACGCTGAATCAGCCTGCCTACAGTAACAATAACAAAGTCAGTGCGATTATAAACTGTCATACCCCTTGCAAATGTCGTACCCTCGATTGGATTACACATTGGTGAGTACACGGGCCGAGCCGTAGCAGTGTCAGATCACTTCGGCTGCGGACAAGACCCTCATTCTGATTGTGGGCAGGGGCATTGTCCAGCACAATGACAATGGTCTTGTCCACAAAGTGGGCTTGGTAAATGCTTGACGGCTTCGTAGACAGAGTCCACAAAATCTGCATTAACTTCAATTTTGATGCTCCCACGTACCTTAGCGTAGCACACGAGGCCGATCTCGGGTGATACCGCACACTGTAGCTGTAGATTGGCACCCTTGGAGGGTGGAGCTTCACCACGGCTCGCTGACCGCTAGGAGCGCGCCCTTGTGCCCGCTTACAATACAGATTGTAATTTGTCTCGTCGTAGTACACAATGAAGGTTCCCCACGCTCGTGTTTCAGCAGCGCTTCACCGAACACCCTGCGCTTCTCGATGTTCGTCTCGTTATTGCATGTTTCCGGTTCCACTCTCACCTGTTCAAAGCAGTACACACAGTACTCTCAGTTCGGCACTACAGTACATAACGGTTAATGAAACCTACCTGCTTAACCGTGTAGAGCTTGTCGCACAGCTTCTTGCTGATCAGGGACGTGCTGACGAGAATTCAGAAGTCATAGTGCAGCATATCACGCATTTGGACAAGCGTACACTGGCGGTTATCTTCCAGATACTCTACCAGTGCCTCCTCCATTGCCGGTGTGCACTTGGTACTCGCAGCCCTCGCTCCGCCCCTCTTCTTCAGCTCGCCGATCGACGATGTTGCGCGCCGTAGTGGGAGGGATGTCATTGCAGTCTTCCAGTCTCTGCCCTCTCGGTATGCCTGCAGCACACGATTGCGCGCTGCAAGTGTGTGCTTTGGCTCTTTCGGCATGTCCCCCACGGAGCAGGTTTGCCACTGGCCACCAGTCTGCTTTACACTCAATTCACACTGGTCTCAATCCTATTTTTCCGAAATACATCTCTTAGTTTAAGAGTTACTTTGGTTACTTCACGATTTTGCCTTACACTGCTGCGAACTTGGACGGGCAAAGGTGTAGTGTACGACTAAGGAGCGAACACTGGAACGGTTATCTTAGCTAAAAGACATTAATGTACAACACTGGAAAACAAACCGACAAACAGGGAGAGAATGCAGAGATGAAGCCAACGAAGACGTGCTAGGCACAGTCGCAGGTCCGTAGCAGTCTTTAGCGTTAGTTTCAGATTTCTCGTCTGCCGCTTAACCCGCCACGCCTGGACACCGCGGCAGTGGAGGTGCTACAACGCAGCTTCTTCAACATTGCGCCAATTTGGCACGCCCCTAGAATTGTGAGCGAGCCACGATTGAAAGTTAAATAGGCTCCTAATGAAACAGCTTCTATCGATAAATATAGGGTGCTACGAGAAAATCTAAACTCTCTTGTGGTTGTACAAAAGAAAATCTTTCATCCGTATTGCGAATAGGTCTAGGATATGAAATGTTTGTATCTCGACTAACGTCTCGGCAAGGTTTTGCGTTGCAGCCATTTTCTCGCGATACTGTAGTGTGGTTCGATACCAGCACGGAATGCTCTTAATGAAAAATCCGACCGAGAAACGTTACATTGTAGGAGTTCAATGCAGAATAATGAAAGGTTGAGGACGCCAATGCGGCTCCACTAATCATTACCTGTGTTCCTTACACGGCATTATTCTGGTCGGTAAGTCAATTTCAAACGTGCAAGCTTGGCGGTTAAGGCACCCTGCCATAAGTTCAATTAATGAGTTAATGTACTGCAAAGGACGCGATTTTCTCACCGGCTGAACTTTGGCTTGGGTGTAAGTATGTCGAAGTGTGGGCGTTTAATCGCCTAATTCTAACATGTAATGCTGTAATAGAAATGGAAAGTGTAAATGTGCATGCGTGAATGCGTGTTTGAGTGCATGAGTGTGTAAGAGAGAGATAGTGAATGAATACATGAGTTGATTAATGAGTTGTGTGAGTGAGTTGGAGAGAAAGGGAGATTGATTGATTGATTGATTGATTGATTGATTGATTGATTGATTGATTGATTGATTGATTGATTGATTGATTGATTGATTGATTGATTGATTGATTGATTGATTGATTGATTGATTGATTGATTGATTGATTGATTGATTGATTGATTGATTGATTGATTGATTGATTGATTGATTGATTGATTGATTAATTGATTGATTAATTAATTGATTGATAGATAGATTGATCAATTAATTGAGTGAGTGAGTGAGTGAGTCGTGTATATGGGAGAATTGGAGTGAAACAAAGTAGGTGAATGAGTGGGTGAGGGAGTGAGGGAGTAGTCAATAGAGCTCTGCGAGTGACTGAGTGGGTGATTTGGAGTGGGTAAGTGAATGAGTGAATGCGAGAGGTTTGACATTTGTGTTCTTCTTAACAATAGTTAGCTAAGCAAAAAATACACGTACACATATTGACAACCACGATTTCAGATTGTGAATACCAACGTGAATGGAGTGCGAATGTGCGATCCAAGTGGTGAAGTGGGTGTATATTATTAACCCTTTCACGACCAGAGATTTTACAGGTCCACAGCGGACATGTAACTCGACCAATAATTTTGCAACAGCTGCAGAAAATCCGCCTAGCAACTTACTGCTTTTGTCCACGTGGATCTCACATTTGTCCGCAAAGTCACTCACGGTACTGCCTCAATTTTGAAATTCCGAACGAGCCGATGATGGCGCTTGAGGCGCCTCCGAGGACATGCCACTACTGCGGTGACACGCCGTGCGAATTGGAACAGTTCGACAAGTACATCATCGGTAGTAGGCTCCGGATGCTAGCTAGCAAACGCAGACAGCGCGCTCCACGCCACGTGAAGAAGGCACTGCGTCAGCCCTACTGCTACAGAAGGAACGGGCGCATGTGCAAGACGGCAGAGATGGAGATTCTGCTGTCTGTGGAGAAGCAAATAGTGCGCCTCAACAGCATCGTCAGGTACTGGTTGAGTGTTATTCCTCCGTCGTTATGATAGTTCAAGCTCGCAATGATTTTGTTCTTCTTTAGGCGCGTGTGCACCGATGGGTCATCCCATGCAGCAGTGCATACAGCATCAAGGGGAAATCGCACCGTGAGGGACTCGGATGTGAGGTCATCCCTGTAGTGAAATGCGCTGAAACAGGCGACGTGAAACCCTCGGTGGCAGCCCGTGCACCCGAAAAGAGCCTTATTGGAGAACCGCGCAGCGAGCAGAGATAGCATGTGAGTTTGGCTTTTGAGTTCCGTCGTGCGTTGGGTGTTATAGCGTGAAGGCTGTCGTCTGGCCCCACAAGATCTTCTATGGGGTGACTGGGAGCTGGTTGCCGGCGGCGCTCCTTCTCCAGTCGTGCTCGTTGTACTGCTGTTAGCCTATCGGCTACCCGGTGCTCGAATTCGCGTAGCGTTACACGTACTGAATCCTGTCCTGCTACCTTTCTGAACAACGAAAATGAATTGATGAGCGCAAGATCTAGAGCCCATGTCAATATACTCATCGATAGACGCTTCTCCTTTCGCCTGATCGGATTAGTGCTCCTCAACTGGTCGACTCTGTCGACGCCGTTCGTGAATATTTTGTAGACAACTATCATCGCCGGTACGTGGAAGATTTTTCGATGCATCACTTGATCTCCAGCCCATCGTCGAAGCGGCGCAAGAGCTGAATCGCCTTCGGTGAGGTACCAGGAAGCATGCGCTGGGATAACATATCAGTGAGTTCGTTCGTGTAGAAGATTACGGTCGTCTTGTCCCGGAAAATAATGCAGGCGGCATTTGCTGCAATAGTCGTTGGTGCAGTGTATGGCGTCTGTCGGTGCTCAGGGAGTTTTTCTGCGCTCGGTTGTGCTTTTCTTGAAGCTTCTCTCACCCGACGGCACATCAAGTGCCGCAACGAGCTCCCATGAACCCCGCTCAGCTTTATCAATCCTCTCCTTGGAAGCTTTAAGTTCTGCAGCCATCCACTTGCCTTGTAGTGATAATCGTACCGTTCCTAGCAACTGAATTTCACCATCGGTAAACTCCTTGATAGTCTTAGCTATGTTGTGGCGAGTGTAAAAGTTGTCGCACACGAGCAAGCGATGCTGGTTTGGCGCTGCATGCGTCTTGGTAGGATGGTCACACATGGCTACCCCTAATGCGCTATCGTCTTTTCGTTTGATCGCAATGTCATCACGCTCTAGAGTCCGAAACAGTGCGATTCTCAGTGGTGCAAAACAAATACACATATCTCTCAGGGGGATGTCCTTCTTCTATTACCCGAGCCGTTGTCCCACACAGAGTACGTGTATAAGCTCTTCCAGCCTACAACAGAGTAAAAGCGCACCCCATATTTGTCGGGCTTTGACGGCACGAACGTTCTTGCAGATGAACGCGCTTTGGTGCGCACCGTGTTTTCGTCCAAACTCACTGCGCCAACGGGTACTGCAATAGCCGCAAACGTTTCTTGAATCTGAGCCATCAAACGCCGACTGTGCCATAGCGGGTCCAGCTCACGCCTCTCGACGTGCACGCTATCAGGTGCATGAACCTGGAAGCGAGCTCGGATACTCCGAATCTATTTCGCGCCATGGTTGACGCAAAATTCGCATGCCCCATGAAGAGCTTTTGTGATCACAGCTCCTTCATCTCGGTGACAGGATTGAAACGCATGGCAACTCCAAGCCAATGTACGCATCGAGCTCATACACCGTAGCCTCGGGCTGTCCCTTATATTTCAGCATCTTGTTAGTCCACACGTGCAGAGCGTCACGGAACTTCCGCGTAAAGAAAAGAGAGACGGAGCTCTCCACGCTCTTTGTAGGGCAAGCCACTGTTGCAGATGATGCTGTCGATGTACGCGTGCCGGTTCAGCGCTGCACGGGTGGTAGCACGTCTGCCTCTGCAGCCTCGGTCTCTGATGCTTCGTCGTCCTCTGCGTTGGTAGCAGAGTCCCCTGCTCCATTTTCCTACTCCTCTACATCTGACGCCTCGAACTTCCAGTCTCCAGCCTCGTCGTCGTCGACGTTCAGCAAGTCAATGATGTCCATCCAGCAGTGCTCAAAGAATGCAAAAATGACGTTTGAGCCGTGAAATTTGGGTAGCTACAGGCTCACAGCGAACCTCTAACTATTCTGGTCTTCACTGTACTGTGGTGGAGACGTGCAATTATAGGTCCGCTGCGGACCCGCTAGCCTTGGTGATCCGAAGATCTTGCCCTTCCAGAGTGATTTTATCCTATCAAAGGAAATTGGAACCCCTGGTAGAGGTCCGCTGCGGACATGTAAGCCGGCAAGATTTGGCCGGTCGCAAAAGGGTTAAAAGCATATTGATGTATTCGATGATGTTCTGCATGTGAGGGGGCATATGTTTATGCATGGGTGTAAATGAGCGGTTTCCTGAAATAAGATACTGCAGAATAAAGGTTTACAGTAAGAAGTTAAACATGGTAGATAAATGGCTTCGTATGAAGTTCATCTGTTTTTGTACGAGAAAGTATTCGCGCGTAAAGAGACTATACTTGGCTAAAATGTATTTTATTAAACATTTTCAAATGATACGCAGCACCTAAAACTCGGCAACTGCCGAGCGTAGCGAAGGCGGGCTTTGGAGATTAGTGGAGCGAGCTGCAAAGCGAGCGCAACGGGTTGCATCAAGCCATTTACCTCCGCCCGCAAAGCGGGCGGCGCCGAATGCCGAATTCACCGATGAGTTATCCTCGTCATTTTTCATCGGTGAGCTATCCCCACCAGTCGGATTTTCGGATTTTCTATACTAAGTGTTTTGATGGGCTACTTTTGAGGGGGCTTCAAGTTTTTGATGAGGATAGCTCATCGATGAATTCGGTAGTCTGTACATAAGTATTCAGTATGTTGTGCTTGTCCACCTTAGGATCTTTGGGCTTGGTCGATTCAACCAATCGACCACGAGTACAACTCACAACACAGACTTTGTCCCACATTCTGTAGTCACAATCAAGTGACCACTCTTGGAAGCGCAGCTTTTGATTTTTAAGAGATTCTGAACGCGTGCCGACTCGAGCAGCTATTACTCGATAGTGTACAAATCGACTTGGATACATGTGTGCTTATTGGAATTTGGCGAGGAAGCGAGCGTCGAGGAGCGCGGCGAGGTTGCGAAGCGGGCGAGGGCGAACAAAGTGAAGCACTTGGAGCCGACAAGGTAAGTTAAAAAGTGAATTTGTTGGAGGTGTTGAAAAAGACAAACTAACTACCGCTCCTACACATGCATGCACTACAGCGCTCTCTGCTTCTCTCTGGCGCCCCTCCATGTATCAGGTCCTGCAACCTGCCTGACCTTCCACAACCGATGACCCGAGGATGACCCGAGTCGCTCCATCTTCAAGTGCCACAGCCACTAGTTGATTGCTGCCTGAGTAAGTGCCATATGCACATCTCGATAAGTCGATGACTGCTCGACCTCACAGCTTGCTGAGCACTTGCTGCTGCTCATCACTCGGCAGTCGTTGCTCATTCAACACTCCCACTCGATGAATGCCAAGTTGCTCACGGAAATACTGAAACTTGGTTTGACCAAGTGGCTTGGTGAAGTGGTACGCCAGCATTTCGTTAGTCGGGCAATATTTGACCTTGATCTCTTGCGTAACCACCTTTTCGCGCAGCCAGTGGTACTTGGTATTGATGACGCGAGCATTGCGTGGTGCCTTTGCTTTCAGCGAGATGCTGCGCGCCCTGGTTATCTTCTTGGACCAAGATGTTCGTCACCAAAATTCCAATATACTTCAGGACCTGTGTGAGCGCAATACACTCCTGCACACCATGCGTCATTGCGACGTACTCAGCCTCGGTAGACGAGAGCGTCACGAGCTCTTTCTTCTTAGATCCCCATTCAACAAGATTGCCACTGTAGAAAATAGCAATTCCCGTCGATGACCGCGCGTTTCGTTCAACAGCAAATGCTGCATCGCAGTAAAGCACCAGGCCACCTTCAACATCCTTGTGATGCTTGAAAGTCAGCCCGTAATCACGTGTTACATTGAAATAGTGAAACACACGCTCAATGCCTGACTTCACAGCTGCCGTTGGTTATTCTGTGTCTTGAGAAAGAACACGAACAGCAGTTGCCAAATCCCGTCTACTGATCACGGCCATGTAGAGCAGAGCACCGAGAGCTGGACGCGGCTTGAACAAGTTATACTCTTGAGCCTTGAAGAGCTGTACTTCTCTTCCATCGGAGTTCGTGCCGGACGTGATTTGCCCATGCCGAAGCGCTCGAGAATCGTCGTAGCATACTTCTGCTGGCAAAAACGAACCTCACCACCACTAAGTGACCACTGGAGCTCGAGACCCAGAAAGAAATTAATGTCGTCAAAGTTATGGACATCATACTCGGCTTCAATCGCGGCTTTGAACGCAGCCAAATCTTCGTCGTGTATGGCAAACACTAGTATATCGTCAACGTACACCACCACGATCATAAGATCATCATCACCGCCTTTCGTTAAGAGGCAGGTATATGCTTTGCCACGACGAAAACCCAAGCTGATTAGGAAAGCACTGATTTTCTCGTACCAGGATCATGACGCATGTTTCAGACCATACAGCGCGCGACGTAGCAGCCACATCATGCCGTCCGCATTTTCGTACCCTTCCACGGGCTCCATGTAACTATCCTCGTTAAGAGGAGAGTTCAGAAAGGCCGTCTTGATGTCAAGTTGTAGACGCTTCATGCGTCGCTCCACCACAACAACCAGAACAACGTGCACCGTTGTGTGACGCACCACGGGACTGAAGGTCTCAGTATAGTCATCTCCATATCTCTGGCTGAAATCTTTCGCCACGATTCGTGCCTTGTACTTGTCCAAACTGCCGTCTGCTTGAGTCTTCCGTTCGAAAACCCATTTCGACTTGACAGCTTTGCGACCAGGTGGTAGCGGTGTTTCAACAAAGGTTCCGTTCGCAATGAGACTCTCAATTTCTGCATCCATTGCGTGCTCCCACTCGCTTTGATCACTACTGCGACGAACTTCGTACACGTGGATAGGATAGAGCGATAGCGTCCATTCCTTGATATCACTTGGTTCGATTGCACGGTAGATAAATCCATCACGTACATTAGTACCAATAAACTTCGCTGGCAGAACACGCTTTTCCACCATGGCACATGCCTCGTCCATGGACATGTGAGACTCATCGTAGTCCAGCCGACGTTGATTGGTGTTTTTCTCTCGCGTTGAACGACGCAGCGGTGGCACCGCTTTCTCCAGACGAGGGTCGCCACGAAGGCGAGCCTGCTGCTGAGCAAGTCCCACTGGTTGTGAAGCACGTCCGCTTGTTGACTGGTTCGTTGGCGTTACAGCTTCTGCTGGAGTCATGTACACATCAGATCCTGCAGTTGAAGCTTGTTGAGGCGTTGCACTAGCGATCAAGCTGCAGGCTGAGCAGCGAGTTGAGGCACCGTTTGCGGAGAAGATGATATCAATAATTGGCGCTCCAATCGCTGCGCCAGACTTAGCTCGGCGTCGATCACAACTTCATCATCATTGACCGGTGCCATGAACTGATCGTCGTAGAAACTACTGTGCGAGCAACAATAGTTTCACCACGTCCACGATTTGGAATGTGTACCAGGTATGCACCGCCATTGGCATACCCCACAAAAATACCGTTCCGCGCCTTTGCGTCCAGCTTCTTTCGTTGCTGTTTAGACAAGAGCTTGTAAACACCCGAAGGTTGCTAATATCGGAAGCTGCACCAAGTAACATCTCCATCGGTGTCTTGCCATCGAGCGACTTGCTTGGACAGCGGTTGCGCACATACGCAGCGCACACCACAGCATCCGCCCAGTACGTCGTAGGCAGATTAGCGCCCAGCATCATCGACAGAGCCATTTCGACAATGACACGATTTGCTCGCTCAATCTTGCCGTTCTGCTGTGGAGTATGGGCAACGCTAAATTCCTGTAGAATGCCGTTCCTCTTGCAGTACTCAGCGATAGCACCTCCCACATACTCCACAGCATTATCCGACTTCAGGAAAGCTACGCGGTACAAAGGTGCGAAAGCTCTCATCTTCGCAGCACAGTCCTTGATCGCATCGAGTTGAGTGCTGGTGGTATTGTCGTGGAGTGGGTACACCATGTCCAAATGAAATGGCTCAATCACGATATTGAGCATGCCTGTACTACCATCCCGAGCACGCGTGTTCATCGGTCCAACATAGTCGATTGCAAGAAGCAATTGGTTCTCCTTCAGCTCTCGTCTGTCCTTCGCTGGAAATGGGTACTGAGCGAGTTTCCCACTCACACACGTCGGACACGACTGCTCCATGTTGCCGTGAGCCAGGAGATGCAAGCCCGCAAGCACTTTCTTCACACTTGGCACATTCAGGTGCCCCAGTCGACAATGCGAGGTCTCCACGTGAGGTATTTCAACTGACATCATTGCTGCTTGTTGCATCGGCTTACTTGTTGCCTGTACAACGTACATAAGGTGATGTTTGCGAGACGCAGTCAACGAGGCCCCACCAGAACCTCGAATGGTGCAGGACTCACCTTTTAAAGGGCACCTCCATGCCATTGCGAGAGGCAGCCGCCACAGACACCAAATTGCGAGCAAGGCCTTTCACAAGGGGCACATCGTGAAGCACGCATGCTTCTCTCCCGTCAAAGTACAGAGGCGCCCTGTCCACTGCTGTTGCGACCAGATTGTCGCCAGATGCCACCGTTAGCACCCGAGGTTTGGCGGGCTCGCGAACATCGATCAAGTTGTCGGCGTGGCCAGTCATGTGACTTGTGGGCCACTGTCGACAATCCATTCGTGCTTGCTCGAATCAACATCACCCTCCACTGAGAATGCCATGTTGGCTACTTCACCTTTCCGGGGAACACGTTCGTTCTTGCAGTCACGGAGAAGTGACCCATGCGCTGGCAAATGTAGCACTTCAGCTTGGACAGATCACGCTTCTTCTTAGGTAGGAGCCGTTTGCTCCGCAGTAAATGCAGCAGCGGCCTTGCCGCTACCAGCACCAGTTTGGCGTGTGTTCTGGTGCTCACGACGGATGGCTTCCGCCTGACAGCGTTGCAGCATCATCTCGAACGACGTTGCTGCTTCGGAAACTCCAACAAATCCGTTCCACGACGGACCCAAGCTCTGCATGAAGTTCTGCATCTTCTCTTGGTCACTCAGCGTCACATGCTGCTCCTGGAGCTCGTCAAGCACGCTTCGGGTCCACCATGGAACCATCACCTTCCAGGTAGAGAGCCATGTACTCTTTCTTGGCCGCGCCGACACTGGCGCTGCACTTCACGTTATAGGTCATTCGCAGATGGCGAAGCATCGCCAGAGGATGGTCCATCAAGTAGACTTCCGATGCCAGATTCTCACTCAGAGCTGACAACTCGATCGAAGAAGCCATCTTCTGCTTCATCAGCCGTTCACGTAGCAGCATCGCCACGGCCGGTTCCGCCGCAGCAACAGCGGCCGCTGCCGCCTCTCGCTCGACTCTCAACTTCGCCTCGACTGGCATCGGTTGTTGCACAGCGTCCCAGAGATCCTCGATCTCGAGCATCAACTTCACCTGGGCAGCCCACGCAGGGGACCCAGTTCCATTGAAAGTCTTGAGCTTCGTGGTGAACGCCGCGGGAGTCGCCGTGGCCATCATAACCTATTGGAATTTGGCGAGGAAGAGAGCGACGAGGAGCGAGGCGAGGTTGCGAAGCGGGCGAGGGCGAACAAAGTGAAGCACTTGGAGCCGACAAGGTAAGTTAAAGTGAATTCGTTGGAGGTGTTGAAAAGACAAACTAACTACCGCTCCTACACATGCATGCACTACAGCGCTCTCTGCTTCCCTCTGGCGCCCCTCCATGAATCAGGTCCTGCAACCTGCCTGACCTTCCGCAACCGATGACCCGAGGATGACCCGAGTCGCTCCATCTTCAAGTGCCACAGGCACTAGTTGATTGCTGCCTGAGCAAGTGCCATATGCACATCTCGATAAGTCGATGACTGCTCGACCTCACAGCTTGCTGAGCACTTGCTGCTGCTCATCACTCGGCAGTCGTTGCTCATCCAACAGTGCTTGAGCTGGAGAAAGGCAAGGCAAATATTCGGCGTTTTCGTCTCGCGCACCAACGGGTGTCATTGTTCGTTTCGCCAAGAAGCTTGCTGATTCTAATAGTGGTCTTGCAAATAGAATGCGCGAGTTATGTCTGAGCGCTGCCAGAGAATGTGCTGGCGTTTTAACGGCGCTCAAAACCAACCACAAGCTGATGTGGGTTATGTCGGTGCTTTTCAACAAATATTCAGTTGCATTCCCCAAAAGACCCCTTAGAATCTCTTGTAATTGAAAAGGAGATGATACCTCTACGTTGCCGTCTTGTATTCCTGAGCGTTATCAGGAACCAGCATGCGACGAAGGGTGCAGCTTCACAATGATCTATCGAAGATTATCTTCTCGTTAGCTGCAGCTTATGCAAAGCCCACGGTGTGTCTTCGTTGTGATCACTAAAACGAATAAGGAATCTTCATTTGACAACACCTATTGTTTTTAAATCATGAAGGCTAGAAAAACTAAAAAGCTGCAAGCATGGGCCCGCGTCCCATTTGCCTCACCTGTTGGTCCCAGATAATCCGCACTTCCGCTCAATCGTAATTGTCGTAGCCGCTCGAGCGGCCCGAACTGCTATCACGAATTCCACGGGATCCGTAGCTGCCACCCGTCTCATGACGTCCAATGCTGGTTCCGGTAGCTCCGCTCGGATAGCTCGGATAGCCACCTCCTTCGTTGTCATCGCCAGACCCATAAGTTTTGTTTCCCGAATAGGTGGCGTCGTAGCTGTCGTATCCTTGGTTACTACCCGACATGCCGGCTCCGCTCGAGCGGCCCGAATGGGCTCGACGGGATCCGTGGCTGCCACCTCCCGTCTCATGACGTCCAATGCTGCTTCCGGTACCTCCACTCGAATAGCTCGAATAATCACCCCTTCGTTGTCATCGCCAGTCCCGTAAGTTTTGCTTCCTGAATAGCTGGTGTCGTTGTCATCTTGTTGGTTCGAGTAGCCAAAACTTGGGGTGCCCTCTCCACTTCCATAACTTCTGTTCCCGCTAGCAGACGAATCGAACGTGTCGTTCTCGTCCGAATAGTTAGGCTTGGTACCGACACCACTCAAGTAGCCCTCTCGGCTTCTGTTGGTATCGATACCCGAAGTACTGTAGCCGCTGGAATAGTCGCCATCTCCACGAGACGAGTAGGACGACGACGAATCGGGATCGTTCTTGCGACGATCATCCGAACCTCTCGGTTGAGACTTGTTCAAAATCTCCTCCGAATCAACATTAGCTCCACTACGTCCATGCGATGCACGGCTCGAGTCCTTGCCCTCCTTTGACTTGTCGTTGTCTTTGTCTTTCCCAAGCAAGTGACGGAACATCTTAGACCGCTTGGCTTCACCGCAGCGCAGCAATTTCGATTGTGATCCCGACCAAAGCCAACGGACCGAAGAATTCGTTGCTGAACCCTACAATCTTGGTCTGCGTCCCAGAGCAAACTAGAAGTAGCTGCCCCAAGGTCCCAGCATTTTCTTATTCCCGTTAGTCCTCTAGAGTCCGATGCTCACTCACATTTGTTGCAATTACAGTCAGTTGTGACAACTACGACCTCGTGCTAACAAGGGTCTACGTGTACTTCTTGACGGCCCCCTTCGCCTTGTCCAGGATGGACTCGTCCTTCTTGTGGTGGTGCGACTCCGAGTCTCCGTGGCCAGTGTATTTTCCCACCATGTCCTTGGCCTTGTCCAGAATCGAGTCATCGTCGTCCTTCTTGTGCTTGCTGTGCGAATCGCCGTGTCCGTGTACTTGCCCACGGCCCCCTTGGCCTTGTCTAGCAACGAGTCATCGTCCTGGTTGTCCTTCTTGTGCTTGTCACCATGGCCGGTGTACTTGCCCACCGCGTCCTTGGCCTTGTCCAGCATCGAGTCGTCCTGATTGTCGTGTTTCTTCTTGAGAAGCCGTGCTTCTCGGCGTAGTTCTCCGCCGCGTGCTTGGCGGCGTGTTTCTCGGCCTTCTTCATGAGCGAGTCCATCTTGGAAGAGCTTGGTACAGTCGAGGGGGTGCTGATTGTCCGACGGAATCGAAAGTGAGTCGAGTCTCCCGTAGCACCGAACTCTCTGCGATCTTGCCGCCTCTACCGAGCTGAGCCTTGCGTCTGTCCCGAGATAGCCACGCCAAATCAGCCACGTGCCAAGCTGGATTCTCACCAGCAAGAACATCCACCGGATGGTGATTATGACGCCACGCAGCAGCTCGAAATAATCACCTCACTGCCAATCTGAGCGCACAGCTATGAAGTGGGAATTGAGTTGCTATTTGGTGGTTTGTTGCCCTCGATCAACGGAGCCGACAGCTACGTCTAATGCTTCTTCGAGTACTTCTCCGCGGCCTCCTTGGCCTTGCCAAAGAGGTCGCCCATCTGGTTGTCCTTCTGGTCGCTATGCTGCGCTGGCGATTGCGACTGCGGCTGTCCCTGCTTGGCCAGGAAGTCCTCGGCCGCGACCACGGCCTTGTCCACCACGGACTCGTCCTTCTTCTTGCTCTCCGGGTGCAGCTTGCGCTCCTCCACGCGCTTCTGCGCGTACTGCACCGCCTTGTCCTTCACGTGGTACTTCTCGGCCGCGCCCATTGCCTTGGTGAAGACCGACTCCTCCTTCTTCTCGCTGGCATTGTTGTTGCTGCCGGAGCCACCCGCGTACTTCTCAGCCGCCTGTTTGGCCTTGTTCAAGAAGTCCATGGCTTGAGCTTGTGGCTATACACTTGTCAATGAGGGTGACAAAGCACGAATGAAGACGAATAGTGAGCCCTCTTCCGCCCATACCGTGAGCAGACAAATCGATGTCTCACCGCTGCACACGACAGGCGCTCCGTTCCATTCATGATACCGGTACTTCATTTTACATTAAAATCCTGAGCTGTCTGCTTAGCTTCGTTAGCTTATTCATCTTGTAGGTTGACCAGACCATTGCTGCGTTGAAAGCGACGTCCAGCATCTTGAACAGCCTCAGAAGATCCCCTAAGAGATGTTAACCAGTCTCCTTGGCCTCCTGCTTCTCGCCTCGGTAGCGGAAGTTGTTGGGGTTTAGTTGCTTGGCTCGATTGTCGAGCGCCCACTTGGGCATGCTGGCATGCCCGCTGTGCTTTGCACCGGAAGAACCACCTTTAGCACCTCCGCCAGCGGAGCTGTGCTGGCCCTTGCCTCCTTCACCTTTGCTCGGCATCTCTTCGTCAACTTCCTGAATGACATGAGTAAATTTGGCGTTCGCTACAAGATGCAACGATGGATGAGCTCTTCGTCGTCTCTCAGGTTGACCCTCACTTTCCCAGCGACAAAGCGAAATTCAACCAAAACGAGACTTGAAAATAGGAAGGCACGAGAAACACAACACAGTTGGACTGCGCTTCTAAAGCAGCATTTATTCAGCAAACTTAGCTACCCCGAAAGGCAACTTGACAATGACACTACATTCGGCGCAATACCTATCTCCTCCCTTGCGGCACTTCAGTAGTTTTCGAGTTCGAGCAACAGCAGCAGCAACGACAGCATTGTTGTCAACCCTCCGTTCACGTTATTCAGCGTCCATCCGTAAGAGTTGCCAGTTCCGGCGACCTTGTCTTAAGCTTTAAGCACGAGACGAATGGTACGTCGGGTTGTTCGGATTTAGTTGGTTCGAGCGATTGTCAGTCGCCGCCTTCGAACTGTCAGAGCCACCACCGCCCTTGGAACCGGAGCTGACACCACCCTTTTCGAGCCGGAGCCGCTTCCCTGGGAGCCACCTTTTCCAGACATGATGCGAGTTCTTGAGCCGCGCTTGATTCTTCTTCGCTGTGCCACAGCAAATTGGATTCTGAGCAACATTTGGCAAGGGCGGTCCAAGGATGAACTCGATCGAAAGAACGCATGGTCTCGCCTTGAAGATCCAAATCGTCAAGCTTCTTTAATTCGTGAATTTAGTGTTCCTTCGGAAGGCTTCGACTTACGCATGGTCTCACCTTGGAGATCCAAATCGTCAAGCTACTGCTGAGTGGAACTTTGTTCGGAGATTTAGTGTTCCTTCGGAAGGCTTCGACTTACGCATGGTCTCACCTTGGAGAGATCCAAATCGTCAAGCTTCTGCTGAGTGGCATTCTTTTCTCAGCTTAGTGTTCGTGCCGACCTCTTGCGCTGCTCCACAAACGGTCCGTTGTGGAACCACAACGGACCGTTTGGAAGGCTTCGACGTACGAATGGTCTCACCTTGACGATCCAAATCGTCAACCTTCCCGTCAGGTTCTCGTGCCGATCTTGATTCTTCTTGGTTGTGCCACTACGGCCCGTTCTTACCTTAAATATCCAAATGGTCAAGCTTTTGGCAATCCCAGGGCTCTTGGTAACCAAGTTGGTTCACTCTGGCTTGGATTTAGTGTTCTAAAATGCACACCTCGCGCGTTACCTGTCTTGCTGCGTATTGAAAGACTCGGCGCGCAAGTTGCTCTCCTAAACGCTTATTTAACGTCTTTCCTGAAGAGAGGACACTTAGAAATCCAATCTTGCACGATAATGGTAGCTCCACTGGCGGGAGCAATTCACCGTTGTGCAGCATGAAGTGCTTAGAGAAGCGCACGTAGAAATCATCTGCAATGCTAAGCTTCAGGTACGCTAATGTGGTATTCGAGTCCAGCATACGAACAAAAGCCTCAACCATCTGCTCGTAATCAGTGGGGGCAATATCAATGTCTTGAGTACGGAGTTTACCGATGCTCAGCTCGCGTAGATGCCGTGCCGCCTCTCGTTCAGGGTCAGCAAGCACTTGAGCGAAAGCTGCTAAGCTTGCCGCACTCACGTGAAAATGTTCAATAGACAAAGACTCAATCTGGCAGTATCCGACATCGTAGCCGTGTGTGAAAGCAAACATATCGTCCACCTGAGCGCCGACCAAATGCAACTTCTGGAGAATTGGGCACGCACGCAATATGGACCCCAGACATTCGTCACGCAACCAATTTGTGTGCAGCCGCACACTGACGAGGTCACAACCAATAAGCTGGAATAGTTGTGCCAGCACCTTGTCGCTGGAGCTTTTCGTCACTTGTGATACCAAGATTATCTCAGTGATGCCCCTCCAGTCCTCCGATTCTGAGTCAGACACGTATCGGTCCTGCGAAACAACCCGATCAACCCAGCATTTCCCGTATCCTGGTACAAGGATTTCTACCCACTCCGTGTTATCGTCACTATCAAATACACTATTCATAATGGCAAAAGACGCGTCTTGTTCAAGCACCATTGAATTTTGAAGCCACTCGTCCTCACTGCACAGCGGCTCAAGATACACCACGGTTTCTTTCTTCAGGCGAACCATATCGTCCCCATTAGCCCCACTCTGGCTCCATTCCTGCAGATCACTAGAGCTTTCTTCCTTGCTCTTTAAAGCTAGCACTTGGCGTTGATGTGCCTCGTGCTCCGCCCAGAGCGGATCCAATAGCTCACGTGCAGGTTTTCGCGCATTTACGACAGATGCAATTGCTAGAACATCGTCAGCAAGTAGTTGAGGCTCGTTAATCGTTAACCTTCTCACCGTCGATTTTTCTCCATTGGGAGTAAATAAAGCATAAGCCAACCATTTCCATTTGAGTTCGCGAGCATATCTTGCATCCTGCACGAACACTGACTCTAGAACAAGCTCTCTTACCCCCGTAGCCCCACGCAGAGCCGAGCACAGAGCCGCAAACCGACGGTCGTCAATATCCACATCATTGATCACGACGGTCTCCACTTGACTACTTGGAACCGGTTGTTTCACTCTATCCACATCCAGTTCGGGGTCTGACGTCGAAGAGAATAGCCTGCACGACGGCCCATCGCCAACAACAGCCAGCAAACACTCAGCCAGAGGCTGCCGCGGACACTCGTCATGTGAGAGGAAATCCGTCGCCTTTAGTGGGAGTTGCAAACAAGAGACTTTAGCTCCTAGCAACACAATATCATGTAAAATTCGAGCCACTGGCTCGTTCAGCTCAAATTCCCTTAAATTCAGCTGCATCGCTTCGAAGACAAAGGGCCAAACTCTGGCGTCTCCAACCTGTACAGGGTCGTCCTCTCCTTCTTGGTTGGAGGGATTTTCCATTGCAGGCCCACTGTCACTTCTTTTTCACTTAAATATGGTGTACCTTGTCCATAGTGCTGCCCCACCTCTTTCATCACTCTCTCCACACTTTGCAAGTATTGCTGCAGTCCCACTAAATTCACATCTCTCGGTGCAAAATGGATGCAGAACGGGATTTCCACTTTTGGTAATCTCCCAATTTTGCCTCCACCGCCTTCTGCACCTGCTCTTTTGCCTGTAGAAACTCTTCACTTGGTGCAGCTCCGTCCCACGCCAGCAGCGCCTTGCACAGCGTCTCCGGCCACAACAGCGAGCGGCTGGTGTGGTCGTCCAGCACCAAAATGACCCTACATTCACATAAGTCCGCACTTTTGCACTCCACGCCGCATTTCTCGCGCAGCAATTGGCCCAAAGCGACCGGGTCCGCGGCGGCCACGAAGGCCAACAGCGTCAGCGACTCGCGCAGTTTGGGCAGCAGCTCCGAGCCGACGTTGCGCTGGGATTTCGGCAGCAATAGCAGCAGCCATGGACGGGACGCCTTCAAGTCGTAGTCCTCCAGCTGCAGGCGCCCGCGCAGCCACTTGCACCACGGGAAGAGCGCGCTCCAGTGCTCCATTCTTCAAATGATTGAAAGTGCAGGAATGACTTGAAGAGAAGATACACCTTCACTTTTAAAAATCAGATGGAGCGACTACAGCCAATCAGAAGATGTGAAAAAACAGTGTACAGGATTCCCCGGCAAAGGGAGAATTGCAATCCCTGATTTACCTCGCACAGATAGTACAAAAATGCAGCCTCTGTGTTACAACCGCGACTCTGTGCGTACACGTGTATTTTGTAACCTCTCAGTTCTTATTGGTCCTATCTTTCTCCTTTGCCGGGAATTCTGTACTGTACTTCGAGCTGCGTTTTGTGAACTATTATTTTAATAATATTTAAGAATAGTGAAGACTGTGTTGATTGGATCGACAGACTGCAATTGTGGCAGCTTTACTTTATTTTGTTGATAACTAAAGGGTAGTGGACTTACGAGGAAATGACAATCTCTTCCATGAGCGTCAGATTTCTAGCAATGCCCTCAGCGCCACTAACAAGACAGTTGAGCAGCAGCAGTTCTTCCATCGTGACCTTCTTGAAGCGGTGGCCTTCCATGAGCCACTCCACGTAGGCTGCCTTCATCTGCGCGGCGATGTCGCTCGTAGAAAAGTCCTCCACATTCAGCACATCGTGTTTGCGTCGAATCGGCGAAGTCATCACGGTCGACGATCGTCTCATGTTGTGAAAGAGTTTCTTGGGTGTGTTCTGAGCGGATGATACGACACTCGGGACACGACCAGCCTTCTTCGGAGTGGAAGAGTCGAACGTACTGGCCGTAATGTTGACCATGCCCGTTCCGTTTGAAGACGTGGCACAGTAACTTGCCCGAGAACCCACGCGACTATCCTCGTTGATACTGGACAGGGCCGACTTGAGACCTGCTGCTTTGGGCTTTCGGCGGTGGTATACCTCCACTTCAAGCTTAAGACCGTCTTCAAGTGCCTCCATGAATTCATCGAAAGACACCTTGCCGCTGCAATCCTTGTCGACGATTTCCATGAAGTCTTCGACGTACTTGCTAATTTCTTCCTGCTTTACGGCCCCTGACTGAGCAAAGATCGTCTCCAGCATGACCGCGACCTCATCAGCGTCAATCTCTCCACTGCAATCCTTATCCGCGACTCGGAAAGCTTCCTTCATCTGCATGAAGATAGCAGTCTGGTCCGGGTCGGAATACAGGAATGACTCGCCGAAAAGCATCTGCAGCGTATTGAAGGTGTCTCCCACAGAAGACAAGAACTGGTTGCTAGCCAGCTGCCATTTTGAGTGGGTCGTTTGTCCACCATTGGTATCGAAGTAGCGGGAACTCTCGGTCCCCATATCACGAATGTCAACCGAGTTGGTTTGTGCCAGGTGCTGTTGGACTCGGTAGTTGTACCATCGAACGAGCTTGAACAGCAAGTTGTTGTTGTTCAGCAGACGCTTATTGCTATCCAGGACAGACTCGTACTTCTGCTTTGAGAATGCAGGACGCCACAACTGGGGCTCGGCTTCCGCCTCTTTCAGCAGTGCTTGCTGCTCCACAATCTGTGCAGGGATCTTCACGTTTAAAATCTCACGAACCTCCTCCATAGTCTTCTCACTCATCTCTGCAGAGCTCGAGAGATGGTGCCCGAACAGAATCTCAAACGCCTTCTGCTGCAACTTCAGTGTCTGCTGGATATTCTTGCGCAGCAAGCTAGTGGCACTCTCAGGGCACATAGCCATTTCCACCACAATGAAAAGCACAAGCCCCACTGATGTCTGTGCGAGACTTGAGTAAGAGCTGATCGCGATCGTAGACGAACTGTCTGAACCATTAGTGTAGCAAACATCGGACTGTCGAAGCAAGACTCCAGCAGAAATAAAAGCCGACACAACACCAGCGTATGAGCTGTAGCCACCAACGAACTTCACGTACATCGAGAACGCAACCCAGATGAAAAGCACGATGTCGGGCAGCAAAACATTCAGGAACCGCGGATCGCAAATCTGCGAGAAGAAGAACTGGAAGACAGAGGGGACGACACTACCGGCGACGACGCCTCCAACACGATTCACAGTGACACTGAAAGAACCACCGATATGATTTCCCATCACGTAAGCCACAGCGGCTGGTGTAGTGCTGCTGAAGTCGTACACGTAAACTGCCAAGAAGATACCCATGACGATGGCGACTGAAACCCTTGCAGCCTCCAAAAACGCCCTCTAGTGTACTGGTCCACCATGAAAAAGTGTTTGATGGACGCAATAATAAACGATCGCGCACGGCGACTGCCATCAAAGTCTTTCTTGTTGTGCGTTTCTTCAAACTCGATCATGGTGCTACACATCGAGTTGAGAGAGAACAGAAACAGATTTAGCGGCACATTGCCCTCAATATCTTTGAGTTTCACTTTCGGCGACTGGAGCAGATGAATCTGTGCCTTTCGATAGTGGTGAAGGGTACTTTCCATTTGCACCTGCAACTTGTGCGTCGATTGTAGCTCAAGTTGTTGTGTAGATGCATGGATTTCTGCTGAGATCTCGTTCAGAAGGTCGCCAGACCGCATCTGGATGATGTAGATCTCACGCTGGAGAACCTTCATGTATTTGAAGTGAAGTTCATCGTATTGCTCAAGCTGCATGGCATTGTTCAGCGATCGCAAGTCGGAAATGAGCGATCCCACAAGTCTCACGTAGCCCTTCGTGACGGAGCGGTTGAACTTAAAAATAAATGGAAGCCAAATAGCTGCTCCCACCAGACATCATCAAGAAGTTCCATCATTCGTCGATGTCGTGCCGATGCAGCGTCGAACTTGCGGTGAAGTTTGAGTTTCAGGAAGTTCATATGGTCGACATTCTTATTCTTGAAGCAGTAACTGTCAACGATGACATTTAGCAAGTCCAGAATGTCTCCTGAAGCTTGTTTAGTTTCTTCCCGTAGCTTCTTGATTGCACTGCGCAAGGATGTAAGCGAGTATAGTTAAGCACCAACTCATGAGTAAACCAACACATGCAGATACTTACAAGATAGGGTACGGAATAAACATAATGAGCAGCGAAATGAGGGTTCCGACAAAGCCCACCAGGAAGTACATGGCAAGGTTGTTGAGAATGTTGGTGGTGTCGAAGTAATCGTCACCTGTAGACTTTAGCTTACTGGAATCCAATGGGTCGGCAGGGTTGATGATTGTGAGCGCTAGGCGACAGATAGGAATAAGTTAGCCGAGACAAGATCAGACAACGCAGCGAAAAGAACCTTAATCGAGCACGTACTGAAGTAGAGGTTGTTGGCTAACGCAAACTTCTTGGTGTTGCTCTCAAGTGGCATCAGTAGAATGACGACAATGAAGACGACCATCCACGGCAACACAGTATAGAAATTGTGGGCGTTCACGTAGTACGAAGAGGACCCGAACGACTTGGTGATCTCGAAGTAGCCGTCGTACGGATCTTCCGCAGTCTCGTCGAAGGTGTGCACATCACAGGAGAAAAAGAGCACGAGGTTGTACACAAGTGCCATACCCACACCGTAGAACGCTTGGCAAACCTGAGTCAGTGTCGCGCCGACGTTCTTACCCGTCGAGAAAATCACAGCGACAGCGCAGTAGCTTAGACCACCTAGATAGTACCAGTCCGGGAAGAAAAACCACTTTTTGTCGTGCACAACGCTCGGGTCGTAGTCCGGATCACGCGCTTGAATGAAAGAGGCCACAATCACTCCGCATGCAACCCGCAGTGACAGCTCGGCATTGAATCGAAACTCGGCTAATTGTACAGGAATTCACTTGTCAGTCGACCGTCCTCTCGATTCTTGCATGAATATCAAAATCACTTACAAGAGAACATTTGCTGCTTTAGCTTCTTCTTCTGGTCGTTGTCCATATTGATACGCAGGTTGGCGCCCTTGTCATTAAAATCCTCGCTGCCAACAGTCCCAGCCCGAACTCGCACATGCGGAGGGCTGGCCAGTTCGTCGTAGCCCTCATCATTCAGCGGCACCATCGTGACTCTGCCAACAACCAAAGACGCAATGAGCTTCATGACGACACGACGGCTGCCACCCAGGCACCATGAGGACACAAAGATGCACGCACTCTTTCTCGGTCACCGAGATGTTGAGCTGTCGCTTGTTCAGGTTTTCCGTCATGGTTCCGATTGGTGTTTCGACACTTCCAAGCGACTGGCCTGGTGAGCTCCGATACCAAACACCACTGATCTTTGCGGACCTCCTTGCTTCAGTCCCGCAAATGGAAAAGTGCCGAGATGCCAACGCTGAGTGAGACTGCGAGTCAGGGCAGCGACAGCAACGCAAATCAGCGCCGTGTTCGGGCCCTTTTTACCCACTCGACGGCCGTGCAAGTTTCAGTGTTTTGCCGTGAAACTCGTGGTCGAGCAAGACATGCGAACGGAAGAGGTGCCTGCAATCGTTTTTCAGTGGCCACTGGCCAGTCACTCGGTTGCTGATCTCGTGCACTTTGCTCGGTCCATTCATCCACGCTCTCTGCACATGGCGAGCTGTGAGCTGCCGAACGTACCATGTGCACCAGCCCTAGACGCCTCCATATGGATGAGTCGCATCAATGTTGTCATCCAGCTGGTCGCTTCGTCACTTTCACGGGCTCCATTCTCGAATTCGAAGTCTGTCGTGGCGTGGTGGTGCCGTGGAAGATCAAAGCGACGGCGTTGTCATAAATCGTTAGCCGCGACGGCGAGTCTGCCGTGACCAGAAAATTCGGTGCGCCGTTGCTACATCGTGTCATGCTGTTCGATCGTTGCTTCGCGCCAGGATTTTAGTCGAAAAAGTTGTCGGGCTCCCATGCTCTGAAAACTTGTCAGTGAACCGTCTGTCTATCCATGCCGGTGCCAGGACATCGGCCACCTCCGCATTGAACATCTGACGCAACAAATGGTGCGACTGCTAGCTTGAAGCCCCGCCTTTCAGTGGAGGCTGCCGAGATCCGGATCTTCACCACGCTGTCAGTGTCGCAGAGCACCACACGGCACAGTCATGACAAGGATTGGTCGGTACTCCCCCTACCGCTCGCTTGCGTCATGGCGAGCTGCTCCCAGTCCTGCTCCTAAATAGTAGGAGTCCTACACGTACGAATTCCAGCGCAGGAGCTGTCGGATATCATCCGATTCTGGCGTGAGTCAAGGTGATAGGCTTTGGTACTGTAGCACTGTTCAGGCGAGGTGAATCCGAGTGACCCACGAGCAGCGCTGTCCACAGTGTCAAAAGCGTTTGCTGTCGACTGCTGCACAAAGTGATGAAGTATCACCCGCCCATATGAAGTGTTGATAACCATCTGAACCAGAGGAATGGGCACAACTGAAGTACTCATGTTTTCCAACAACAGTGGGAGAGTATGGATAGTGGCCCCGTTACTGTCTTGCGTTCAAGAGCTTACTAACGTTGGATTTCTACAGCCGAGGAGGAAGTTGCTTCCAACGTTGGAGTCATTGCCGTGCTGGCACGAACTTGGCCTGCACAACGAAGAATTTGCTGCATATGCGTTGTCGACCGCTTCCGTGGATACCTGGACCAGGGACGATGCCGCGATGTGGTCGTACTTCCGGTTTTACAGGTTAGCTATTGCAATACTATACTAGATGATGCAAGTAGTGATCGCATCACGCAACTTTTGATCCGTTAGGAAATGACATGGATAATCGCAGCAAGCACACCTTGTAGCGGTGTTAAATGTCAAGGCTCCCCACCGTAGACTATGGCGTGTTTGCTGCGATTATCCATGCCATGTCTGTACCTTAGTCCCAGCAAACGGACAGCACATTTACAGTTTGCTCAGCGATTCCACTTTGTCAGAAAATTCTTCCCGGCTGAGATCTGCATTGAGGGCTTCAGGAAGTTCCTGCCAGGAACACAGCACTGCGTATAGCTTTTAAGGACGCCTCGGACCCTGCGATATTGAAACACCCTTATCCACGCTATGATTTAGACCTGGTTTGCTGCTTCACAATCTGCTTAGATTTTGGCTTGACCACCTTGGTGGACTTCACAGAGACACCGTCTTCACCTGGAAGTGCTGCCCTGATTTCCGCAAGAAGATTCTTGTGAATGCTATCTCGCGACCGAAATGGCGATTTTTCCAATCTTTGCCCTGAACCCGGCAGCTCAAATAGATCCAATAGGGCTATGAGAGCACCAATACCCACATCCTTCCACTCGGCAGGCGAGTACTTCAGGTAAAGTCGAGTACCGCTGGTTGGAGCTGTCTGTCTCGGTATCTGCAAGTCTTCCTGCTGAGCACGCTTCGATTGGCCCTTTGAGCTGGAACAGCGCTTTTGTGGTGCTGTGCTGGTCAGCGCAGCTACAGCAGGGGATGATGACGATGATACTAGTGATGAAGCACGCAAATTACGCCGACCTTCGTTGTAGTTGCACTCGATCGTGTACACATAATTCAACCCGGTGGCGCGATACAGCGCAACGCGACTGGAACCTTGACGAGATGTCGTAGCGTTGTTGTTGTCGCGGAGGTCGTGCTTTGACATGCTCTCCTTGTCAAAAGCGCACGCCATGTAGTCGAAGAAAGGGGTATGTAGGCCTATGAGCCGGGCAAAGAGCTGCGTCTGGACTTGCCGAGTAATTGCTGTCTCCAGAGCTTCGTTATTGATGTCCACGAGCGGATCTGGGAGATGATTGTTGCCAAACACAAAGCAGCCCCGGCGGTTGGCGTGGGCGTGCAAGTCCAAGTACATCACGTTATCTTGTGCAGGAGTAGAGTCAGCACCACCATAATCTTTGACAAGGTCAAGCAGAAGTTCCTTCAGAGCAAACACGGTCGGTGCAAACTCGGGCTGCGGATCTTCATACACTCGATTTAAGTTGACGCCGCGCGTATCCGTGCGATAAAAGCCTTGACATACGCCGTCGGGGTTTAGCATCGGGATGATCTTGAACACAAAGTGCCGACGCAGCGCAATGGCGCTCGAATCTGTCGGATGAAGCAGTAACTGAAGCATACCGTCCAACATGAAGTTTGCCGGGGTCTCACCAGCATGCACACGCGCAGATATAACAACCATTTTCTTCTGCTTCGGGTCGAAACGAAAGGCACTTTCAGACGACAGGGATTCACTCGTCAAAGGCGAGTGCAATCTCCGACGTACAGGTTCTCGCTTCGACGTAATGTCGTCGAAAGAAGAAATGGTTATCAAATCCACCCGTAAACCTTCCAGCGATCGTGTCAAAAGCTCACGGTGGTAATAGATATTTGCTGGTGTCTTGCCGCATCCATCAGCGGTACTAGACCGTGGTTCAGGCGGTGGCTGTAGCCATGCAAACTGCTTATCCAGACTGCCAAGCTCCTTTTGAACTCGTGTGAACGTGTACGGATAACAAAACGCGAAGCGCACTCGCTCATGCGCGAACTTAAATTGATACGTGAAGGAAACTCGGATTTTTGTTTCCCGCTTCCCACCTGGCATAGTCGTGCTGGCATTGTATGCACCACTCACCAAACCCACACCAGGCCCGTTCGCTTCCTGTCCACTCCCCCTCCCTCATAATCAACCTGCTGTACTTCTCCCATGCTTGGTCCGCCAGGAGTTTTAGAGCCTTCCCCGCTTCTCGAAGTGCTGACGCCGCAGCCACTGTGTATTTCTCGAACCCTAGTGGTGTGGGCAATCGCGCCCACCGCTTTTCACAATGAAATGCACTAGACAACGACAAAGCCTCCTCTCCATCCACGACCTGAATGGAGCTGTACATGATGGTGTAGCCGTTCTTGAACAGTCCTCGCTGCGGGTTCAAGTTTGCCAGCACCAGCTGCACTTCCTGTGTCTGCTTCGTCTCCTTGCTGCATTGCATCCCTCCCCTCTCTACCTCAAAGTAGAACCACGTCGAGTATCCAGTTGAGATGCCGAACGCCGCTGCGTCCTCGGCCACGTGGACGTGGAACGCTCCCGACGGCGAGTGATGCACGCTCGCCATGTTGCCGCCGTCGAAGCGAGACGAGAACCGCAAGTTGCAGTCCGCGAACTCGACGTCGGTCTTGCCGGGCCCCGTGGTCGCCACGCGGTGGAGCACCTGAGCCTCGTCATCTGCTGCGGTTGGCCTCGAGTCATCGGCGCTCATGACAGCGAGGTCTTCCGGGGGTTTCGTGTCAATCTTCAACAAGGCTTCTCGTGCAACATTTATTGAGGAATTGTCGATAATGTGAGTATAAATGGTTAGCATTTACGCTCTTTATGACAGTGGATTCATCACTGTCACTCAAACGAGGTAATCGCGAGTGACGCGAGCCGTGAAATCCGACCTTCACTCTTCATTCGGGGAAGCTCAGGCACACCTCGAGACTGCCAGGTGCGTGCTCTGCTCTCCGTCGCCCCATAGGCCCTTCACACAACGCTCTGCACCTCCCTCACCTCCTCCACTCGCGTGCAGTGGGCCCCATGTCAATTTCCCCCTCTCTAACGTGATTTTTACGCTTCTTATCGTCATATTCCAGTCTCTACATCTCGACCTTAATTCATGGCGTCCACGGGACTCACAGCCGCCGCCAACGGCCGCACCGGCTTCTCCAGCGTGGGCCGCAAGCAGGAGCGCAGCGGCAGCGGCTCCGGCTCCGGTCTGAAGCTGGGAGCTAAGAAGAAGAAGATGACCATCAAGCCATTCAAGGTCACGCCCAAGCTGCCCGAGTCCTTCGAGCAGGACACGTGGCACAAGCTGGAGACGGCCGTGCACGCAGTGCACGCCAAGCAGATGTCCGTGCTCAGCCGGGAGGAGCTCTACCGCTCTGTGGAGGACATGTGCACGTGGAAGATGGCGGCCAGGTCGGCTTTAGACTGGCTGCGAGGATTTGTGGGGGTATGTACTGACGATGTGTACTGGCTGGTGACTGTAGACTGTACACACGACTGGAGGAGACCTGTGCCGCGCACATTAAGCAGCGTGTGGAGAAGCTGGTGCAGTACACGGCGGGAGATATGAACCTGTTCCTGGAAGCGGTGCACAAAATGTGGGAGGACCACTGTGAAGACATGCAGGTGATCCGCACGATCTTCTTGTATTTGGACCGCACTTACGTGATGCAGACGCCGCACATTGCGTCCATTTGGGACATGGGGCTGAACTTGGTGCGCGACAATCTGGTGGCGCGCAAAAGCCTGGAGACCAAGCTGATTAATGCGCTGCTGGAGCTGGTCGAGTACGAGCGCAAGGGCGAGGCTATTAACCGCAGCTACCTCTACACGTTATTGAGATTGCTGCTGTCCTTGCACCTATACCATGGAGACTTCGAGACGCCGTTCTTGATGGCTTCAGAGCGATTCTACTTGCATGAAGGAGCCTCGATTGTCGAGTCCGCGAGTGTGTCGCAGTTTTTGATGCACGTCGAGAAGCGTCTCAACGAAGAAAACGAGCGGGTGATTCACTATCTGGATGTGTCTACGAAGAAGCAGTTGATCACCGTAGTGGAAAGCAAGCTGCTGAAGCCGCACGTGGCTACACTGTTAGAGCGTGGATTTGAAACCCTGATGGAGGAAGGCAAAACCGATGACTTGAAGCGAATGTATTCACTGTTTGCCAAGGTGGACGCTATCACGGACTTAAAGACCGCTTTCTCAAACTACATCCGCAAGAACGTGTCCAAATTGGTCATGGACGACAAGCAGGACAAGACTTTTGTGGAGAAAGTGCTTAAGCTCAAGGCTGATTTGGATACCGTGCTGAGCGACTCGTTCCAGTCCAACACGGACTTCTCGTTTGCAATGAAGTCGGCCATGGAGAATGCGATCAACGTGCGGGCGAACCGCCCTGCTGAGCTTGTGGCAAAGTTTGTCGACTCGAAACTGCGAACAGGCAATAAGGGTGGGTCGGAAGCGGAAGTAGAAAGTCTCCTGGACCGCGTCATGGTGATATTCCGGTACATTCAAGGCAAGGATGTGTTCGAGGCTTTCTACAAGAAGGACCTGGCGAAGCGCTTGTTGGTCGGCAAAAGTGCTTCGTTTGACTTGGAAAAGCTTATGTTGTCTAAGCTGAAGACGGAATGTGGTAGCTCCTTTACAAACAAGGTGAGTGCTCACGTCTGCAATATGTTTTGCATCATTGTTCACTCACAGATGCTGTACCCGTATTGATTTGTGTTGTTTCTCTTACAGCTAGAAGGCATGTTCAAGGACATAGACCTTTCTCAAAATGTGATGACACAGTTTCAGCAACACGCGGCTAGCAGGTTAGTTGTTGCTTCTTTGGTGGATTGGTAGGAAAATGTGCTTACAATTTTTGTTATTGTAGAATCGCGCTTGAGAATTTCGCTGGCCGTGGCGTCCCTGACATGCAAGTCCAAGTCCTGACAACTGGATTTTGGCCTCCGTACGCTGCTGTAGAAATCAACCTGCCTGCTTCGTTGGTTCCTTTGAAGGAGATTTTTGATACATTTTACTCATCCAAGTACCAAGGCCGCCAGCTGCAGTGGCAGCATTCGCTTGCACAATGCGTGGTGAAGGCAAAATTCCCGTCTGGCATGAAAGATCTAGTGGTATCGCTATTTCAAACTGTAGTGTTGCTGTGCTTCAACAGCACGGATTCATTGGGATTTAAAGAGATCAAGGAGCAAACGCGTATCGAAGATGGCGAGCTTCGACGGACGTTGCAATCCCTTGCATGCGGAAAAGTGCGCGTGCTGCAAAAGAACCCCGAGGAAAGGACGTGAATGACGACGACTCATTTGAGTTCAACAAGCACTTCACGAACCAGTTCATTCGCATTAAGATCAACTCTATCCAGATGAAGGAGACCAAGAAGGAGAACGAAGATACACACGAGCGCGTGTTCCGAGACCGTCAATACCAGGTGGATGCAGCTATTGTGCGCATCATGAAGGCGCGCAAGAAGCTGTCGCACGCCCTTCTGATGACGGAGATCTTCACGCAAGTTCGTTTCCCTGCAAAGGCCGCCGACATCAAACGCCGCATCGAGAGTCTGATTGACAGAGAGTACCTCGAGCGAGACTCGAACAACGCCCAGATGTACAATTATTTAGCATGAACTCAGTCGTGGAGCCAATTCACGTCGAGGCTAATAATTTCTGGCGTGCAAGCACGAAGCGTTTGCAAGCGGCATGGTAAGGTTATCATAGCTCTCTGCTGTGCTGGCCCATAGGAGGAAACACTGGTGCGCGAGGCGAGAAGCAGCTTATTGTAAGTTGGTTGATTGCTTCTCGTTAAATAGGTTTGTGCTATATCCACCCTTCCATCGATTCGTCTTCATCATCTTCGTCGGAGCTGTCTTCTCTGAATCGGTATTGTAAGAGGACAGGGTAGATTTTACAGAGCGCGTTCTCGCCTTCTGCAGGTGACTTCAATTCAACACCAGCATAAACGCAGCAATTAGCCATGTAGCTCAATCGTGGCAACAGACACATCTGTTTGAATCACATTGCACCTTGCAGCCAGTGATGACGAGCTTGCCGGAGATGAAAATCAGCAGCGTGCACTTCGGGCGGAGCATGCGGTAGATCAACCCAGGAAACAGCTCTGGCTCGTACTAGTCGGCGAAACATACATTGTAAGCTCTTAAAAACAATCGCCAGCAAAACTCGCACTTTACAGCTGCAGACTCACCGTGCAAAACCGAGCGTGTTCTCGCGCCAAACCTTCCAACCGCAATTTGAAGAAGACTTCCGCGGAGCCCACAACATTACGTATTCCGAACGGTCTATGGTCACTCGGAAAGGAAACTTTCTGCCTCATCAAATGTCACAGCAACTCATTAGCAACAGGTTGGCCATCGATCGGTTCCAAGCTTTCATCATCACCTTCAAAATGGAGATCAGCTTGTTTGCAGCCAGTCGAGCATCCTCCACGGCCGTCGCACCTAGCACCACAAACTACACACGACTCAATATAAGACAGCCGCATCCTCCTAAAAGCACCCCAACAACGCGACCAGTACCTTGCCGCTGCGATAGACCAGCACCGTCGCGCGTGGCTCCTGGAAGCGCAGGACCAGCGCATTGAAATTCTGTACAGTAGCAGCAGCCGTCACACCTCAGTAAGTATCGTATTTTGTCCCAAAGTGACTGCAAACATCGTGCTTGAAGCGTAATAGCAGCACCGACCCTCGGCGCGTAGTCGGCGTTGCGCACCATCAGCGCGAGCTGCTTGACGTCGAGTGGCTCGCGGATGCAGCCGCTGCCGAGCACGTTCCTGGGTCACAGAGAGTTAGTTTTGGTATGTAGAGGGCGGCCAACAGGCGGCAGACACGCACACGACTCGGTAGGCCACGCCTTCGTCCGCGAGGCGCTCGGTGGACCACGTTGGGGCCTCGCTATCGCTCACGCTGCCGTCGCTCATGCTGTCGCTCATGATGGCGAGTCAAATGCACTGTGCGCCTCGCTGATTGGCTGGTGTGAGGTGATTTGAGAAATTGATTGGGTGTAATTCAAAACGATGCCCATTGCGACGTTTGAGGGATGGATGACGTTCGGACACAATGATTATTGTGTACTCGTTGGTCGCCGTGCTAGACTGCGGTGGTTAGTCGGCATGCATTGCTGCGGCCGAGTCGATTGACGAAAGCGCGGTTGTTTAACGTCAGCATGCTGCTTGGAGAATGGCTACACTTTCCTTCCCATCACTTTTGGCTCAATGAAGACAAGACCCGGCCTGAGAACGTGCCGCCAGTTCGGTAGCTCAATGCAGGACTGCGACCGAAGCGCGAGAGAGGCCACACGACCATATCCATCCTCACCCTCTGCGACTCGCGAGGCGCGCCCGCACACATCGCGGCGATACAATCGATTGGGGCGACTGGGCGGACCGGCAAATCCTTTCCCGACCGTCTTTGTCGCGAAACTCGAGTCAGCGTTGTATCAGCGCAATCGATCGATCCATCATTCCACCTCCTCGACGACCTCCCCGACCTCACTGCGGCCCGGTCGAAGTGGCCAACGCGAGCACCACGGAGCCAGCGACTGCAGTTTCGACGGGCACGAGAAAACGCCTCGGGCCCAACCAGCCAAATCAAATCGATCCTGCGCGAGCATTCGCTCTGGAAGCGCTGCGTCCCATACAGCGCCGCGGACATGTCTCTGTCAACCGCTAGAAACGCGAGGCACGCGTCTATAATAACGCCGCCGCTTCGAGCGGATCACGCGTGCTAGCTGTGTGTGCCCGTCAGTTCTGAATTCGCAGCGAAGTCCGCACTCGAGTCCAGCCATCCGTCGCATCAGTGCCAACAGCCTCTCCGCCATGCAGACCGCCCTCGTCCTCTCCGCCATGCAGACCGCCCTCGTCCTCGCCGCTATCAAGCAGACCGCGCTCGTAGTCGCCCCGCGCGTCACCGCCATGGTGCCCGCCGTGCAGGTCGCGCTCATGAGCTCGCAGCGCACCCTGACCACGCAGGCCCAGGAGAACCAGCGCCCGGCGCTCTTCCGGTACGACTGGAATTGGAATGTCAGGGGGGTGACATATGAGGACTTTGGCAAGTACTGACCCGACAATGGTGTTGTGCTCTGCAGCAAGTCCGATGAGAAGGAAATGCGCAAGCTGTTGCGGAAGATGCACCTCCAGGCCTGCTACAACGACAAGCCCGGCTTCCACGCGCAGGTCGAGCACGACAAGAAGACGCTCGGTGAGATCCCTGGGCTTGTGCCCGGCTTGGACCTAACGGAGGAGCAGGTGGAGGCGCTCCTGAATTGGAAGCACCTGTACTAGGCGACGGCAGCATCGTGGTCTTCAGGCGAGGGGCAGTGACACTCGGGCGCTCGAGTTCTGTGCTCCGCTGATACGGAGTCGCGGCAGCTCCGGCCCCAGCCATCACGCTCCTTCCCCGCAACCGTCTGGGTTCACCCTGACCCGGGAGGCAGCCAAGTAGCTCCTGTTGGGAGCTGCGACTACCACCCGCCGCCCTGGCCCGGCCCACGTAGACCTCCTCGCTGCACGTACATGTTCTGACACCTCCGCTCTCCTTGACGCGGCCCGCAACGACGATGCTTTACGTTTGGTAGCAGCATCCTACAACGGATCTTGGCAGTGATCCATCATCTTGTAGCTCCATTTCATCTTCTTCATATCGATGGCCGACTCGGAAATCAATAGATTTTCATCATGCGGACTAAGACATATGCTTAATCTTGTTACTACGTACGGAAGTCTATCCAGTCTTCTAGTGAAAAACACTCCGGGAGACGCATCTTGTAGAGACGAGCGGGCAGGACAAAGGGACCATATACTATTATACCTCCTGGTCCTGTCATGGCGGACCCTCATGCAGCATTCGAAGCGTGCTTGAACGTGTCGACTCGGTTACGCCCTGGCTTATCGTTGTCCGTAGTTGCTCCAGGAAACAACAGCACACAAATCCACATGCAACGACCGGAGCGGTTTAACACGAATATTGGAACCTGTATATCGTCTACATTGGTGTCCATTATAATGCTTATGGGGCTTAGAGTTTGAATTGTTGCAGGGAAACTTATACGTTCGTACGGAGCCACTTGCTGGTTTTAGCACCTCCATTCGCAGGTTCGGTAAACGCATCTTTATCCCGCAGACATGAGCATACATCGCCCAGACACTCACTTTCGCAAGCGCCATCGCTACTAGGCTAGTGTGGCAGGGTATGCCAAGCTAGCAAGCGAAGATTTGAGTAGAGCACGTTTATCAGGTGCATGCCAGCTCTGGAGCACGTTGTTCACCATATTCATGCTGGGAAATGCATTCAACGTCTCTTCAAGATCGCGTGTGATTTCTATACTGCGGTCTCAGCCCGTCTCTGCTCTGCTCGACAGACCGTATCGTCGGTACACGAGGCGTGCTGGCACAAGGTGTTGTGGCAACACGGTGGTGATCACCATTGCGTTCGCGGTCATCTACCAGGCTAGCTTGATGCACACTGTCTATATTGAAAGGCCAATTCGTATTATGAATTGAGCGTTCCCTGTGGAGTCAACATTGGAGACCAAAAGCAGTGCAGATCTTCCCGGCAGGACCGGACTTCAATCGGTATTTCATGAAGAAAACTGGCAAGGAAAATAACAGCAAGGTCATGACGTCCATGCTACCGACGCAGCTAGCCTGTATTGGCCTGCTCGAAGGCATCATGTCGTCCGCAAACTTGCCTTTTGATGGCTTTTTCGCACATGTTGACTGTTCTTTTACGTGTTTTTACGGCTGGGACGGGGTAATTACGATTCGCATATATATTTACAATGGATAAAGTTTCATAATCTCGCTTCCATACAATCCTGTGTTCCTATGAGTTCCAAAGCAATAGACAATAGCAGGTAAATTAAGAGTGAAAGTTCGCTTAAACAAGCTGGTTGAAGTCGGCGCTTCGCAAGCGTGCGGCTCTAAGGGACCGGCCAAGGGGGAACTGCCCAGTGTAGAACAGAACAGGAAGTCACCACGTTGAGCCAGACCATGCTTGCCGTCCGCCGTGCTGCCGTCGCCATGCCCAAGCGCGCCTTCGCGTCGCCCATCCAGGCAATGGGACTCGCCGACATTCGGGACAAGGAGAAAGCCGCCGAGGCCGTCTTCTTCAAGTACGTCGAAAATTAGGGACTAGCGAGAAAACAAACTAGTAAACCCTCGGATCTTAATGTACATATTTGCTGTTGATTACGATAACTGCTCTGCAGCAAGCAGGACGAGAAGGCGCTACGCAAGCTGCTGCAGAAGATGAAGGGCCAGACGGACGTCGTGGACAAAGAGGGCTACAAGCACCACGTGGAGCACGACAAGAAGGGCCTGAAGGGGATCCCCGGCCTCAACTTGAGCGAGGAGCAGGTCAGCGCGCTGCTCAAGTGGAAGCACAATCAGTAGGCTGCTGGCGGGGCCGCTGCCTGCACTCTCCACCCGATCTTCTCCTCAGAACCTCCGGGATCCTCTTGGCTCTCTCTACGCTCCGCCCCAACCCAACGATACCATAGCTCGAGGCAGCAGGGCGAGAAACAAGAACTACTCAAAACAAAAAAACAAAAGAGTCGACGCAGTGAACTCGTCGACCGTTTTTGCGTCTCTCCACGCGTTGCATTCGTGTCTTAGCCATCGGTTTGGGCGACGCGGAGCAATTGGCGTCAAGAGATCTTGCATTCAGGAGCGTCTGTCTGGAAGTTGAGAAGCTCGAAGGAGGTGGAGAGAATCGAGGCAGCAGCCGTGCGTATCGCGTCAAAAGTCACCCGCGCCCACAAACAAATAAAAAGCTAATTAACGATTCAATCGGAGCTTCATTTTGCCTCCCGCGGGCGATCACAGGACTCGGCTCGGATATACATAGAGCGTGTGTGCATCTCTGTCAGATGACTATTGGCCAGCATAGTTGAAGTTTTCCGCCGGTCAGCAAGTGGAGAAAGCTGACGTCAGTCATCGTGTGCATGCAGACGTGCGTCATTCTTGCCAGTTGACTGCGCACGTCACTCTCAAAGATTGCAATGAATGCTGCTTGTGTCGAGATCGATTCACCGTTACTCTCAACTCGACTCGAACGCGGTAATCTCGCCCTGCACATTATCCAGCTCTGCTGCGATCTCGTTGCGCTGCTTGCGCGCGGTCTCGAGCATTTGCTTGAAGCGATTCTGCGAAAACACAATGCAAACAGCAAGAATGGCCAATTAACGTAAGTTAGGGTGCCTACGAAACGATGACACGGCAATGTAGCGAAACGTACCTTGACAATGATGTTGGAATTGGCATTTATCTTGGCGCTGAGCTCGCTCATGTCGCGGTCAGCGTCGCGGACTGACTTCTGCAGCCTCTCACGGACAGGCAACAGTTTGATGTACTGTGGGTCGCTCAAATATGCCAGGCGAGGCGGCTCAGCAGGCTTGGTCTCCAGGCCGTCGAGAATGTCGTCCTCGAGCATGTCGACCTCCTTGTCCTCGTCACGATCGCGACTAGAAGGATGCAGCTGCATAGGCGACAGTCGTGGACTGGGAGTCGGTGCGAATGCTGGTGAACGCTGCACCGATGCTCGTCCGTCCCCTTGAGATTCTGCCTCAGAGCCAATGTCTGTGACGAGCGGTGTATTAATCGCAGAAGCGCTCGCTGTGCCTGGTACAGTGCTGGTGCCAGCACTCAACGGTAACATCTTCTGCTGTTTCGTCGGAGGTTCTTCTGATAGCGTAAGGTACTCAGGGTGCTCCCGGATGAGCTGCATCTCATCCGTCACCACGAAGCCATTCGGGTGATCATCGTCTACCATCCACTCATAGAAATCTACCAATTCCTCCTGAACGTCTTCGATCACTCCACCTGCAATAATCTTGACAAGGTCTTCTTCAACACGAGCGACGTCGTTTTTCTAAGGATAGAAGCAAATGATAAGGCCATCAGCATACATCAATGATCACTGTAAGTCTTTTGCTCTGGCCTCACCGGGAACGGCGTCGTCTTTTTCGTCTTCTCGTACTTCCGTTTGACCACATTTGTGTTGGGTGGAGTGATTCCGTTCGATAGCTCCTCCTGCGTCTCCAGAAGCTTCTTCTCCTCCTCCTTGTCCGTCACCACGAAGATCTGCACCAAGCACAGCAACAAAATCAATAAAAAATTCACTCAATCATTTCGATAATCCAAAAACTTCCCCCAGTACCTGGCCAATCTCCCCGCTCTTGTAGAAAAAATTGTCATCGTAAGTTTTGTGCGTCTCCAGAATTGTAGGCAGTTGAGCTGCAGAGCGCGTCAAAACATTCTCATCAGCGTCCTCAGTACGCAGAAATCTCAATACAAATATTGCTGAGCCATACCGATCTTGGCGGGGTATTCTTTGCCATTGATGTGCAGTGTAAAGTGTTTGTTGTCGGCTGTGCAGCAGAGACGCACCCGGTCAGATTGGTGGTCGTGGGCTTTACGGGGCGTACGGTGTATAGAGAAGAGGGAGGAGAGGACACGCACCGCCAGACACCATGTCCACGTTGGCCGAGTCGCCATTGGCGATGCCAGCACGCACTTCCTGCGCCAAGCGCTTGGGCAGCTGCAGCAGGTACTGCTCCATTGCCACTTTGTGCAAATGTTGCACGAGTGTACCTGCAATCTACTGGCAATGCTGAACCGACTACGGATAGCGCGACCGACTGCTAAATAATTTTTACGAAAAAATTGCACCGCAAAACATTATCGGAAGGCTGATGTTGGCAGCTTTATGGTATGGATGAATATCGTGAAACAACCGACAGTATAACGAGTTACTTGTCTGAGCTTTTCCCAAAATCAGTACCAGTTGGGGGCCGTATTCCCAAGACCAGTTGTAAACCCAAAACAAGTACCAGTGCCAGCCGCAACTAGAGTGGACCACACGCTGAGGATGCCCACACTTCAATGAATGGCAGTGGAGAGCTACCAAATGCAAGGAGGGAGGACCTGGACCAGACGAGCACGATGAAGGGAAGGAGGAGAGGCGACGTATTCGCCTACAGAGGCGCAGTGCCTGTGCGTTTAGCTTTATTATTCAATTAATCACTTACCTTTTGCCCTCCCAAGACCAGCTCACCCTCCCAAGCTTCAGCTCAAGTCTCAGCACTTCAGCTTTATCTGTCCTGTTTGCTGCTGTGGCCATGACATCCAATACTCGCGCTCTCATCGACCTGGTCAGCCTGCATGGGACAGCGGATCTATCGTTGGGACAACGGTTTCAGAGTGGCCAGCTTGCTACATACTTCATGCACGATTACTGTTTCAATGCAAACAAACGATGCAAAGTCTCGTACAGCAGTGGCAGTGGTAAACAGTACAAGTTTGATAGTCTTGGTTGTCAATGGGAGGTTCGAGTCACGTGCCGGAAGCTGTCGGATGGAACGAAGAACATGTATGTCTCAACACTTCTCAACGAGCATCACGATTTTTGTACTTCTATCGCAAAGACAACGCAACGTCAGCTGAAGTTCCTACCCACCTTCCGGGCTGCGGTTCAAGCAAATCGGCATGTAAAACGAAAAGCAGTCATTGAGATGGTCCAGACTCGTGATCTAGCTAATTTGCAAGGCTGTCGCTCCAAGCTTTACCGTGCAAAGGAAGGGGTCTTAGACGAAGCCGACGTGGAGTGGAATGCAGCTTTCGGAAGAATTCCTTTTCTCTTAGCTGATCTACGAGATTTAAATCCTGGTACTGACGTCCAATTGAGGTTGATCAACATCAACAGTTTTTGCGGGGATTTATTGCATTTGGTGTGAATATTAGCACACAACATGTGCTGCTGCCAGTCTTGGGTTTTTATGGTGCCCATTGCAAGCATGCAAGTACAACGGAGTAATTCTCTCCCTCATTGGTCGAGATGGAAATGGTCATAACGTGACGTTGGCTACAGCTTTCGTTAATGTGGAGAGTGAACTCAATATCGTTTGGTTTCTGCAGCAGTGTCGTTCTAGTGGAATTGAGCTCGAGAATCGTGCAGTATTCTGTGACCGTGGAAAGATGATCGGGGCTGTAGATCGATTTTATGCCATGACTGGTGTGCGCGTAAATTTACGTTATTGCACAATTCACCTCCTTCGAAACTTAAAACGACAGTTTGGTTTAGGTGGACAAGTGTTCGAGAACTGCATATGGAAATTACAGGGATCAGAGAAACAGAGTGAGTTCGCTGTGGCACTGGACAAAATGCGTTCAGACTATGGGGGTCCAGTAGCGAACTATATCGCTAGAATAAACACTGACTTCTGGACGGTTCACGCCAATTTTATCCTTCTTCGTACCTGCTCAAGATTTCGACTATATCGGGATGGTAGATATGCCACAGAGCGAGGGATCTCTGTCCCTTCCAGTGATACCGAAAGTATCCAGCAACTCCGTAGTATTACCATTGTTTGGGTGGCGCAGTACAAATTTCGCTGAGAATGATAACAGTTCTCTCATCGAAGTGTATTAGTGTACCCCGGGTACACTATCCTGTGTAGCCCCGCTACACGGGAGGCTCAAAATGGAATTCGAGATTCAGGACCCTACCACGCTTTCTATAAGCTTGCAATGTCGGAGATGAAGCGGTGCAGCAACAGAGACCTTGATATTGAGCAGTGGAAGAAAGCGAAACGCACGCTTACCCCTCATGCCAAGGAACTGTGGGAGAAGGAGCGGTCTAGAATTGGAGAATACTCGGTGCGGCGGTCAACAGCCACAGTGTATTTAGCAGTACGAGCAGGATCATCGAGAGATAGAAGAGTGGATGTTTCGATACCTTCATGCTCGTGCCCGACGTCGGACCATCTGAAGATTGCATGCCGCCACATCAATGCGGTATTGGACCAGTTTAAGCTACAGGAGCGAAATTTGTTTGCCTTCCATCCCAGTTATCTCGTTAGCACCAATGCGGCGGCTTTTTCAGACACAGCAATCGAACTCCCTATCCGCGATACGGACTTTGTCAGCGACATAGTCAAAGCGTCTCCATTCTACCGACAGGCGGGTCGCAGGGTGACACGAAGGATCGCTAGCGCTGGTGAAGCAACAACTAGTGGTAAAACGTACAAGTGCAAAATCTGCCAAAAGGAGGGCCATAATAACGCACATGTAGACGGCACGCCAACGAGTCCGACGAACCCAACTCGGATCTGATCCCAACTACCGTGGTGTTGCCGCGACTTCGCCATGAAATCCACACCTCCACGCAAAACCGAAAAGAGAACGAAGATGAAGATAGACGAATATCTGTTGCTGTTCTTGATAACAAAGACTAGATCGTCAGCAGTGATTATACATATTGTTTACCACCTTCTTTTACCATATACTTCGTATTGCCAAGCATGTATCCGTGTCAGTAGTCAACGGCATCGGCCTAGGCACGGATCTGCCGTCAAGCACTTTAATCTCGTCCTGGCAGGTCAGATTATTATATCGCCTTCCCCACTCAGGAAATGGGTAGAGTAGTTGGACAGCAGTGGTTGCTCACGCCATGCTCATGCCATGAGCAACCTCTTGCTGTCCAACTGCTCTGCTCATGGCGAGTTGCAACAGCATACTGCCAACGAGGAAGGCAGCTGCGTCCGCTTGTTGGTCGCATCCTGGTGCGATTTGCCTTATGTCATTTTGCACGTCCTTCCTCTTAGCCACGCGCTTGGTGGTAATATGCTGCGGCGCACGCAGCCGCAGCATATATTTGCCATCGTGAAGCACCGAATGGGCTATTGGATCTGATCGATGCCTGTATAGCCCTCCACCTGAACAACCTGGTGCTGCGCGACACCCCTCTCGATCTGCGCAGGGAACTGAGACACGAGTAGCCTTTGCACTGGTCCTGCAGCGTCAGGTAGCGGCACGATAAGTTGCGGGACAGGTAGGTGCTCACAGCCGCGGCGGCGGCAAATACAAGAACCTGTGCTTTGTCATCCACGTCGCACAGCGCTTGCGTTCGGCGTTCTTGCTGGGTGGCCGCTCTCAAACTAAGCGGAGGTGGACCACTTCAGTTTGGGCTGGCACTGATACTGGTTTTGGGTTTACAACTGGTCTTGGGAATACGGCCCCCAACTGGTACTGGTTTTGGGAAAAGCTCTTACTTGTCTTCGGTATGCTCGCATGAGCCATTATGATTGGCCAGCTTGTTGTTTCAACGAATCACAGACTACCGTCATGGAATATCGACCTATAAGCATCATTAGGGTTAGGTAAACCGGCTGCCGACACGTTGCCGACGCATAATGTCGGCAGCGACAGCCAGATATTTGTTTTGTCAATACACAAATCAAGTCATTCGCATATTTGCCGGATATCAAGCAACCAACCGACGCCAGGCATACAAACAATGAGCCTCCAAGACCTTGCTCCTGAAAACACGAAGCGAGCGCAGTCGACGGCGATCAACGTGTTCAAGGGATATCTATCTTCGGAAAATAGCACGATGGACTTCATCCGCGGCATCCTCCTGGCGGACAGCAACGGCTCGGCCTTCGTGAAGTTGCTAGACGGGTTCGCCATGTATCTCGCGTTCGCTCAAGGCCGAGGTGGTGAGCTGCGGAAGCGAAACACCGTCATGAGCTACTACCGCAACGTCAAGAACTGGCTGCTAGAAGACTTCCCTCAGCATCGGCGCGTCATCGAGCAGAAGCTGCTCAAGATGAGACGCATTCTAGAGCGACACTGCCTCAAGCGACAGCTAGGAGAGACGGTCAGTAAGGCGCCCGCATGCACCAAGGACGACTTGCACACTTTGATCGACGGGCTCTACTTTGACGCTTGCTCGGCCAAAGAGTACCAGGATGCTGCTCTCCTGTGCATAATTTGGTATGCGTTTGGACGTGCATCCGACCTTGCTTTCATTCAGAAGTGCAACCTGTCGGTGTCGTCGGGCAACGCTCTTCATACGTCTGATCCGGGCTAAAACGTCCGAGGAACAAGGTTTATCTCTTTATCCAGACAAGAGCTCGTTCATTACGTGCCCACTGCACGCAATTGGAATGGCACTAGCGATGCAAGCGTTTCCAGAGCCATCGGTCCTCGACCTCGAGCTGTTTTAATCGCCGACGTTGCCGGGCGATAAAGGCGACGCGCCAGCGAGGGACACAACGCCGTTGTGTGAAGCACTTCTCAACTGTGACGACGAAGGTGAACCTGCAAATACTACGGTGGAGAATACACCTCAACTCCACGCGTCCGTCCCATTGAAAATGCAAGGTTATGTCAACCGGGTGCTTAAGGGAGCAAGTGAGCGTCAAGCCAGAGCAGGAGTAACGGTTGGCCATTCATCTCATTCATTTCGCCGAGGTGGCGCACAACATGCTAACGCTGAAGCGTCACTTGGCCCGCAATGGATCTTCGACCGCGGCAGTTGGAACATGACGGCAACAAACAAAGCGTTCGCCTATGTATTCAACACTACAAACGAGGACAGGAAAGTGTCAAAAGTGCTAAGTGATTGGAAGGCAGACGAGAACCCAAGCATACCTTCGTTGGCCGGTTTTGATTCCACGACAAAGACAAAGATTCGCAAGCTCGGGCGTATCTTATTCGCGTCAAGCATGGCCCTTGACGACAGATTCTTGACCCTTGACCAGCAAGTGGCCGACCTGCTCGTAGCGTCATTAATCCAACACTTTCCTGAAATCAATGATCGATACCCGTTGAGCCCATACACGTCGCGGATACGAATGTGTCTGGTTTCGCTTGAAGTGGAGATGCCTGAATTACTTGCTTGGAGACTGAATCGTAAAGCAAGTGAGACCTCCACAGCAGAGGTTAAGCCGTTCACGCGTGAGATTCAACTGATCAACCATCAGAACGCTGTGATCGCTCAACTTATTGATGCCAACTAAGCGCTGTCGGAGCGCATTACGGAGCTTGAAAGTCGACTGGCGGGAATGCAGACTGCGTGACAGCAGGCGAGACTCGTGTCGGAGCTGCACCTGTTTTCGAAGAAGAACACTCAGAGAAATTGAGAAAATGAGCTGCCTCGAAGCCTGCATCAGCGACTTTGGTTTGAGTGGTATACGAAGACTCCTCGCCTCTGGGAAGTCTGTGACGATCTACAGTACAAGTCCCAGTCGAAGAAAATCGTTGCCTTCATGAAGTTGTTCTTACCCCGAGGATTTGTGTTGGATCCCTCCGATGAAAAAATACTCCGCCCGCGTAATGCAAACCGGCAAGATGGCTCAGGCAAACATGAACGAATTCCAGCAACAAAGAGGGATCAAGCGAAAATTTGGGTCGGGCTTACAGAAACAAATTCGTGTACTTCATCGCCAGGGTGCACTAAAGGAGCTCATCGCAGAGTATCGTGCCCGCCTGGCCATCGGAGCTATCAGCGACCCTGCTCCTGAGTCAACAAAAGTTTCTTTAGTCAAAGAAGAAGTGTACGCTTGAGATAGTGTACGCATGGGACAGTGTTCGCATGCGAGTAGGCTGTCTTCGTCCAATTCGCATCAACATCCAAAAATATAACTTGGCAAAATTATCCCCGTCGTTCGTTACAATTTCATGTGAATTAGAAGCAAGATGCAACTTACTCATTCTTGCTTTTCTAGTAGCTGAACGATGCCTTGCCTTAGCCGTAAAGCCTTCAACGATTTCGTTAGAGCCTTTATTACACAGAATTTTCCTCGTATGCAACTAACGGATGAAGCATTACGGTACCTTCGTATCGCGGCCCGCCACGACGACGATGACATAGCTGTCTTCTTGACCCAGGCCTTGTCAGCACTTCATCAACCACGGGGACGACGCATCGAAGGACGCCACGTCAGAGCTTGGAGCGACTCAATCCGCCATGCAGGAGAGTCCAGCACCGCGGCCGTACAGAAGCTGACGCAGCCAAGCCTCGACGCTGCCGAAGAAAAGCTGACGCCAGAAAGCACCGCCGTCGACGAAGAGAAGCTGCCAGCAGCTAACGCTGTCGCCAACGAAAAGCTGCAGATGTCCAACGATGTCACGGTCGCCGAAGAGAAGCCGCCGTCTGCGTCACCAGCGGAGGACAAGGCGCCAAGCTCCGTCGCTGTAGCTGACACCACTGATGGATACGACAGCGACGTCGTCTGGATTCCTGATCCCACGCCGCACGAGGAGATGACGGCCTTGCCAGTGGTGCCACACGTTGACGACGACAGCGGTGACAGCGAAGCCGAATGAACACCCACCGGCATTGTAGCCGCACCTCGGTTGTACGACGTCCGGTCAATCTTGAACACGTACGTGCGAGACGGCCGGCGCGTCTACGTCGTCGACTGGGAAGCGACGGAGGAGCCCGCTTCGAGCTTGCCCCTGGAGTGCTTGCTGCGTTCAACAGGCGGCGCCGTGCTCGGGTGCGCCGTGCCTTCATCGAGGACGAAGCTGGGTACGAGCGCGGGACGCAACATCGTCGCCCACTTCGCCGACTTCGTAGAGCTCGAGATGCTTGATGCTTTAGCCACAACAACACTCACAAACACGTATTACTTTTGCCCATTCAAATGCATTTATTACCGTTGAACCTTATCTGCCTACGACGACTCCATACAACGAGGTGTACACCAAGTTTGGAGCCGTCTGCAGCGTCAATCCTCGTGGAGCGGAACAAAAGGTTCAGCTGCACGCAGCACACCAAGTTTCACCGCCCCAAAGCTAGTCGTATCCTCGTTATTATCTCAGAAACAAAGCACAACGTTAGTTTTGCACGTAATATAACCGCAACAACTCATGCTTACTTTGCTTACCCTCGC
>JAAVTI010000108.1:0-52239 GCA_011947335.1 Phytophthora constricta | reverse complement strand
ACCAAGTATCGAGCCTGCTGCGCGTACGCAAGTACGTCGCGCTTGCCTTGCTTCAGGTCGAGGAACTCCGCCCTCGACCTGAACTCGCACTCGGGAGGCTCAAATGCGAGTTTGACCTCTTCCTTGAACTCCTCGTACGTGCTCCAGCACGTACCATTCGTAAGGCGTCTGCCATACGCCCAGTGTCTAGCACGTCCTGCTAGACACGACATCGCGTAAGCGACTTGTAGCGACAGATCCCGGATCCGTCGGGCAGCGATCGCTGTCTCGAGTTCTACGAACCAGCGCAATAGTGGCTCGTTCGAGCCACCGGAGAACGGGTCACTGACACCTTCAGTGACTCAAAACGTGGAACAGCAGAAGTCTCTTTCTGCTGCTGTTGCTCTCTCTATGTAGTCGACCACGACTACATGGTGTTCGCTTGGCGGCAATGACCGAAGCATTGCTGCCACAGTGGATTCGCCTACGACTCGCGAGAGTCGTAGCAAGCACCTCCACTGCTGATCACTCAGGTGGGGGTAATCCTCTCTCGTAATACGAGAGTGGATGTTAGGAGCTCCGTCAGACGGGGCACCACCTGACGAAGGGTTGTCGTCTCCATAGCCAAATGGAATTTGGTTATTCTCTGTAGGCGTTGAACGGACTACAAAGTGCTACCAGGTGAAACAGGGCGAGAGTTACGCTCTGTTTCTTAGCATACACAGTATGCGCGTAGTGAGAAGCGTAGACTTAAAGTTTATGTAAGATAGAAATACGCGGGCTCGCATATTTCTAAAGCAAATACTTAACACTTTAGACCAAAATAGAAAAGTGAATTGAATGGCAGCCCGCCGCGTGGCGGGCTGGTCTTATCTTTACGCTAAACCCTTTTAAGATGATATCAAATTGCAAGGGTGAGAGCATGGTTGGCTCTCACGCATTTGCATGAAATGCATGCACATGATTGGTTGAAATGTGGCCCTTTCAACCAATATATGTGCTGAGCGCCCGTCAATGATAGTTGCATTGACGGCTCGTAATGTTGGTCGCTAGTGTGTGTGTCCCACACTAGTGGGTTGCGTGTATTAGTGTACCCCGGGTACACTATCCTGTGTAGCCCGCTACATTTCTTCCACGTGCCGTCGAATAGCTCTCGTACAAGAGAGGTCTTAAATGCTCGATGCGTCTCTCGCCTACGTGATTTCCCGGTGTTACCACTACAGTAGTCACCGCAATTAGTCTGCGTTCAATATTAGTCTCATACGGAAAATAGTCTCACTTTGATTTAGTGTGACTAATTGTTGCGAATATGAAAAATCAATGATCAAAAATAGTCTGTGCTAGGGTGTACATCTGGTGCAGCGGGATGGGTCCGACCCTCTCATTCGGCTGACCTGGGTTCGAGCCCCCTTCGTGCAGTTAGCCGTGTCGGTGGCTCCGACAACACATGGACTGGTCAGGGTCAGCCACGATTTGTGGTGCATATGGTATATTAATATCAACGGTGGCTGCGTCGAATACGAAGGTTTTACTTTTACGTGGTATGTTTTATTAAAAATAACTGACATAGCCACATATTTTAGAGTAATTATATATTTGACCTGTACTTGCAGTCTTTGCCAGCCAAAAGCCAAACTGTTCATTTCCTGTTTGCCACCGCGCCACGAAGACCTCCTGCACTACAAATAGCTCATTCAATGAGTGTGAACACCGAACTGTCGAAAAGTCCATGCGGTGGCTGTGGCGAGCTTGTTGGTACAGTCCACACCTGTCCACAGTGCTCGGTTAGCATGCACCCTTTTTGCGGAACTCCAGTCGGACCCGAAGGTTTGGGCAACCCATCATGTGCCCGAGCTGTGACTGCCGCGACGTCAAGGAGATGTCCAGTGCCTCGCCGATTGTCGCGGCTTGTGCGAAGGCGTCGAGATGCAGTGCTACAGGCTCGGAACTGAGCCCGTCAATTGAGACATCTTCCTCTGCTGACTCATCGAGCAAAGAAGAGTCGGAGAAGAGTGTTCCGCCTTCAGCAGACGCGTGTTTACAAGAAACTGCAAGCTCCCGTCGATCGACACAAATCGTCAGCACGGTTAAGCAGCGGGTCAAAGTGGTGCAGTGGTTGGTCGAGATGGAGAAACGTGGAGGCATTAAAGGGTTATTTGCTCGAGCTGTTGACGAGTTCCCTGAGATTTTCAGGTCGCAATCGCGCAATGCCAACCTCGCGAAAGCCACATCATGGTGGAAACAGAGGGAGAGGATCCTGAATCTGCCTAAAGGTGCACGTGAGCTATCAGCTAGGCGACACGATGGTCGTATGCGGGCTCATAAGAAGGCTCTTACGGGGCGCGGAAGACGACGAAGTCAATGGGTGTCGTGGCTGTACGATGAGTTGCTGGATGAATTTGATCGCCTGCGGAAGCTAGGGCTGAAGTTTGACGCGTCGCTTCTGCGCCAACTGGCGCTGCGAATTCTGAAGACAAGTACAGGTCCCTATACAATCTCGTCGGTCGACCAAAATGGAGCTTTGCTTGGCAAAAAGATCACCGCGAGATGGATCCAGACATTCATGGAGGCGCATCAGATCGTCTTCCGCACACACAGCGGCAAGAAGCAAATCAGCCCAGAGAAACAAGCAGCAATTGAACGTGAAGTTGCCACTCATCTCGGCCAGCTGAAGCGGGATTCGAGTCCGGCGTGCTCAACGAGGATGTCATTGAGAACATTGATGAGACCCACTTCGTTGTGGATTTCGACAACGGCAAAACGCTTGGGTTCGTCGGCGAAAAAACATTAAGTATGCTGATGTGGTGTCTGGTGGGGAGGGGATGACAATGGTGGTCAGGATCTCTGGCGGAGCGAGTGGCAGACTTCATCCACCGATGATAATTTTCCAGAACACTTCAAGCAGCTATCCAATTCGTGGCGTTCCAGACAAGACTCCAGGAGTCTGCTACAGGACGGGTCCTAAGGGGTGGATGAGCAAGCGCTTGTTTCGAGTGTACCTGGGGAGCATAGAGCGATGAACGCGGATCGCTTAGGACGAGAAAAGTCGATATTTCTCGACAACTGTTCATCCCACCTAGATGAAGATGAGTGCCAGGACGAGCTCAAACAACTGAATGCGCGTCTCGTGTACTTCCCACCTAACGCGACTGATCTCTGTCAACCTGCTGACTCCTTCGTTATAGCAAAAATTAAGGATGTGTGGCGTCGCAAATGGAACCAGAAGAAAATCGAGTTGATTGAAGGACACGAGTGGCAGAACGAGAAGCGCAAGGATGGGTCCTGGTCTGGTAAACTGAAGAACCCTGGCAAAAAATTCTTGTCGCTGGCAGCCGACTGCGTTCGTGAGGTGAACGCTTACCGCGACGAGAACGGTATCAACTACGCAAGAAAAGCAATGATTAGATGTGGGCTTTCGTTGGGTGTTGACGGGACATGGAAGACAGGTCAGCTATTTCCTCACCTCCAGGCTATCATACGTAAGTATCCGGACGATTTTGACGGCGGAGACGTGGTAGGACGTGGTGCAGCCAGCAGTGCAAGTGATGATGACGGTGGTGCTGCGACTAATGACACTGGCGGTGGTGTTGGGGACAACACTGTTGTGTAGGGGATAACAAAAGTAGTATCAGTGATACTAATTTTACCATACATAATATAGTATGCGTTCATAAATAGTATCACTCACACTAAATACCGTACATAAAAAATATTAAGCCTCACATAAATTATAATACGTGATACTAATTGCGGTGACTACTGTACCTTCTTCACCATTTGCGTCACTATCATTAACCATTTGACGGCAAACGTAAGCATTGCGCCTGGCAATATCTATTAGCGCCATCGCTAATTTTTTTGTGCCATATTTTAAATGTGTGTCCACTAGCAACCGAGAATCTGCTCCTAAGCTGATCATGGCAATTCACACCCTGCATTGCGGCGTTGTACTTTCTGATACAGTTTGGAGCAAGAAAAGCTTCTCGAGATTGCTTGATACGTCGGTACATGGTCGAAGTACCCGAATCATCGGCGTTGGAGATAATATTAACGATTGAGCCATCAGCCCAGCTAGCAGCCACGATGTGTTTAGCAATGTACACTCCTTGTTTCATATCACCTCGCACCTTTGCATCCTTTTTAACGAACATGGCAAAGTGGGGAAAATGCAAGCTTGATTTTCTAACTGTCCCCCGGCCGTATAATCCAACTGATCTCAGACTTTCCAAGAGCAGGCATGAAGTATAGTAATTGTCCGTATTTACGATTCGGTGAGATCCTCGGAATGGGTCGGTAACCTCCAGAACATGCTTTCTCACTTCAGAAGTGAGATTTCCCGTCAACTCCGCTAAATCATCGATGGATACCACATCATTTAGACGATCACAATATCGCTAGAACAATGTAGCTTGAAGTTGAGAACCATCCAAGATGTTGCGCAGCAGCACATGTAAAGCTTGAAATGGAATTTTCTCGTACGATTCAGTGGATTATAGACAATTATATGGCTCGCATATCGGGAACGGCACGCAATACTTGCTTCGTCAACTTCCAAATATCAGCCAACATCGACAACGCGACCACAGCGCTTTTGAGAATAGCAAGCATTGGCCTAATTCGGGCGGCTGGATCCCGCTGAAGTTCTGCGGGTGTGACTGCTGGTCGAAATGCCAGCACCTTCCTAATGTGCAGAAACCGCCGCCAAGTCATAATAGACTCTAGATTGGTCGTGTTGAAACCGGGGAAATCTTTGCATCTTCACTGTTTTGCCAATAGTTTTTCATCTCTCCCTTATCCACTAGCTCCATGTAAAACAGTATTCCTAGGAATTTCATCAGCTCATCCAGCTGGATTGGTGTAGCCGATGTGTCGCCTGTATCCGCAGCATAGCCATTGGAAAACTCCACAACTTGTCTCCAGAACGAAAGCGGAAGGAACGCAAAAAAACTTGGTCACAGAATGAGAAAAGCATTGCTTGGATCCTTCTCTAATCCTGGTTGGTGTTGTCCCATCAGCATGAGTAAATAAACCGAGAGGTTGAGTAAGCGACGCTGTAGGAGAAAATGACATGGCGTCAATGGCATCAACTTCTTTGGGGCATAATGGCAGATGAAGTTCTTTTTTCCTCGAAATGCAGACCATTTTTTGCGATATTCGTTGTCGTCAATCTCCTCAAATTCTTCTGTGAGGTTTGGCAGATCTGTGTACTTAGGTATCATGTTGCAAAGCGCACTCCATGATTCACCAAATTCGACGCTATCCTTTTGCATTGCCACGTAGCGCCCAATCCCACGTCGAATGACACTTTCACCAATCCGATGAATGTTTTTTCATCCTGGTAAGCAGTATTCACCCACTGAATCCCAAAGGAAGCTGAAGGCACGATCACTCCGTCGGAATTAGCCTTGTTGCAAATCGAGTAGCGAGTCACTATGCCGGCAAGGTAGGAACTACCGACGCTTCGATAGATGGCTGCGGGCATCCAGTCTTCTTGATCAGGGGAGAACGCTACTCTCGCGCTGATGTACGTTGTTGCTGACTCGTTTACCATTCGAAGTACCTCCTTTCTAATACCATCTTGTCCTTTTTCACTGAGTTTCTTGGGTCCTTAGCAATTGGCTTCTTGGCACTGATCTGTTTGGGTTGGCTTTTCTTGTTCTGGTCTGCTTACTGGAAGATTTCTCCGCAGCACATCCTTTGGCCCTAGCTTTCTTCAAACTTGGTTGTCGTGAGGAAGATTTGCTTGACTTCAGCATTGTGGCGTTTGCTGTAACCTCATCAGCACCAGCAGACGTCTTTGTCGCTTTCTCGTAGCACTTTTACTGCAGTAGGAGGAGTTACCAAAATCTGCAAGCTGCTGACCATCGGAGCCCAGAATGTGCATTGATACGCATATGTCATGCGAGCAAAAGTGATGCAAGAACATCCCGCAACTGGAACACGACCGCTCTCGAGAACACTCTGAGCTGCACACAGCACAGCACGTAGGCAGTGTCGTTGCTTCACTAACAGGTAGTGTTGTGGCTGTAGTTTCTGTCAAGCTCGAAGGACTGGTGAACGTTCAATTTGATGCACAACTGCTCGTTGCACCTTAGGGTCTGAACCGCAGGAATCGACTGCAACAGACGCACGGTCCAGAATGTCATCGGTCACTTGTCTGCTTTCACTGTTTACCGCGGCGTTACGACTGCTTTTGTCCTAGATAGACTTGCCCACCGCTAAACTTCCGCAAATCACTTGGTCATCCTTCTCGGCAGATTCAAAGTCACCAGCGACTTGATTTGACGTAGATACATCCATCGAGATATCGCCAACTACGTCATTTAAATATTCGGCTTTGTAGAATGCCACAAGAGCTTGCTCTCCTACAAAATAGTCGTTGTCTTCTTCCCCATCAAGCGTACAACCAGGTCAAATATATCGGAAGTGAACATTCAAACCACGTCCAGGTGGTTTGGAATACCACCCGGCGCGACGAAGAATCGGCCAAATTTCTTTGAAGAGCGCAGGATCGCCTACAAAAGCAGCAATATGTGTGAGTTTATCATGATATTTGCAGTTTCGTAGTCTATATCTTACCATACGAGGAAGTTGCCACATCACTCGATCTGAGTCTTCGACGCTTCGACAAGTCTTGCGAGTTGCTTCCGATACTCCTTTTACTTCGGGATGGCATCTCTAGGCGGCGCTGGTGACGCTGTGATCGCAACAAGTTACCACCACACACGACCCCGAGAAATCCAAAGTGAACCCACTAAATGCGACCGTTCAGGGTTTCGAAACCAAATGTCTGACGAGGCTATGACATGGACCGAACGCGTGTCAAGGCAGCGACTACGCCCAGCATCTCATGTCCTTGACAACGACAACAACGCACGTCTTGTATATCCTAGCGACGGCGACGGCGGCAGATGTACGCCCATCATCTCTGGTCTTGACGGCGGTGGCGACGACGCACGCCCAGCAATTCTGGCCTAGGTGGCGGCGGCGACTACGCACGCTTCGGATTTCCTGGCCTTGGCGACGATGGCGGTGACGCAAGACGGTAACGCCCAGCAACTTCTGGCCTTGGTGGCGGCGGCGACTACGCACGCCCAGTCTTTGGCGGCGGCGACAACGCACGCCCAACATCTCTGGAAACGGCGGTGATGCACGCCCAGCATCTTCTTGCCGTTGGCGACGGGCGGCGACGACGCACGCCCAGCACCTCCTGGCCTTAGCGGCGACGACGACGCACGCTCAGCATGTCCTGGCCTTGGTCACTGCGGCGTAGTCGGGTGTGCGTAGTCACACACCCAACAACTCCTGCCCTCGGCGAAGGCGACGGAGGCGAACCAGCACCGGTAGCAGCCACGGACGAGCCTCTTTCGCTGTTCACAGCAGACGTCACTGTTGCCAAACCAGCAGACGCACTCTTCGTTGCACTCGGGCGCGGACTCGTGTCCGTCTTCCCCCGGATTCGACAGACAATGCCACGCAGCTGATTGGGCAACAGACTTGCGCAAATGTCATTGAACCTCACGGTACTCTCTTTTGTGAAGAAGCGCGCACCATTTCGACGAATCATCTTCAATTTTCTTTTTCAGCGAATCAGATCCTCGAACCGCAAAATAATAGATTTTGTATGGTTTTACTAAGAAACTCGTTACATTTAATTTACTAAGCCAAAATACCTGTGAGACGTGATTTTTCTATACCGTACAAAATGTATTGTTTGCGGTTTGACTTGGCTTTAGTATAGGAGGGCCTAATATAGAAATGTATGGCGGGAACGAAAGGGTTAAAAGGCATCAACAATGACTTGTGCGATGTTAACTGCTGTAGCGAACAGGGCTCCCGAACATGGCATGGTATTTTCAATAATTTCAATATAAATCATAAATATATTTATTGTCGCGATCCTGCAAGCGAAATTGTTAATTTATTAGATGAGACCCGCGTCCCTCATCATTTATTGAATTGCCTTTCAAACATAGTGGTCATCCCAACAACCAGCAACATGTTTTAGACTTTGCATCATTTTTATAGCTCGAGCGGAAAGTGCGTGTTTGTGCTCAGCGGGAGTACCAAGCGCCTAATCCGCGCTGAAACGAGGCCATTTTGTCGCCACAGGAATACTGTCCAGATGCCAAGTGCTGATGAGGTTGATGCTGGAGACGCCGAACACGATGGTTCCTTCGTCGAGCAGATGTAGAAATGTCGTCGACTCGCCGAAGCCGACTCCTAGACTTTTATAACACGACGCCATTCTTTCCATTATTCTTTTATTTATTTTTCTTGTAGTGATAATGCTATAATTTATGCGAGTACGACTTCAAACCCATGCCATAATTTATCCTGGAAGAGGGCACCCGATAAATAAAAATGCCATAATCCGGAGCCCTGGTAGCGAAGCGATCTAGACGACGGCGGACGTGCTGAATGCGCTGCCCAAGTGGGCACATGCGGTGGTGCAGTCTGGGTGCTTCAATGGTGGGCGTTGTTTGTAGTGTTTAGTGGGGTTTTGTCGTGATTAGTGAGCTTTTTGTAGTGCTGGGTCGTATTAACTCATCCGTCCCAAACGATACTCGACATCTTGTGCACTTGGCCGTACTTGGTCTATGAAATGTTTCTGGAATGCCTTGGCTCGAAAAGGCTCGGCGACCGAAGGAGAGCACGCACGACCTGGGGAAACACGAGGAGTCAAGCGTAAAGGAAGAGGACACAATAGACTCAACATAGGAGGAGGAGGTCCATGTAGCCCCGGCTGCCTCTGCTGCGGAGGACCTGGAGACCATCAACGTGCCGTCCATGGGCTACTCCATTTTGTCGCCCATGGACAACATGGCTGCACTGGGAGTGTAGCCATGCCAGCATGCCTAAAAATAAAGTGACTGAACCAGCACGCCTAAAAATAAAGTGACTGAACCTTGCCCCCGTAATAGGGCTGGCTCCGCTCCTGCATGTGGGATCGTCAACAACGATTTCGTGGACATCAACGTGGCTGTCACCCTGGAGCGCAGGTAAAGTCGGCAAGGCTACGGACGAAGTCATATTTGTGCGTTCGTGTAAATACTTGTTGCCACGCTTTAGTGACCACGATTGAAATGGTCACGTTTTTAAAGTCCAATGCCTCTTACAGCAACGTTCGCGCAACTTTCGTGCAACCTACACGCAACCTCTCGCATCGTCGAGTTCGCGCGCAGCTCTGCATTCCTCAACCAAGGAGGACACAGACCTTGGCCCGATGCGCGGCAGCCAGGTGGTGGCGCGCCCCATTATGTTTCTTGAGCAGCATCACGTATCGCAATAGAATTGTTTTCGAGGGAAGTACTTGGATAACTTATACAAGTACTACTATTAATAAAAACTAAATTTCAGAGCTTTCTCGTGCTCCGCGCGACTTTGTGTGTGTGAATTTAATTTTCATGGGTGATGGTTAGAATGAACATATTTATCAAATCTTGACTTTTTCTCTACGAGTCTTGTTGGCTTGTCATGGACAATACAGAGTTAGGTACCTTGTTGAATGTCGTCGTTTTAGCTATTATCCTGTTCTGCACAGAGTAAAGGTCTCGAGGCAACTGCAAACCCCCACAAAAACTCCGAAAATAGTAAAACCAAGGTGCTTTCCAATCCTATCTTGTACAGGGTAACTTTGCCCTAAATCGAATTGAGATTATGCGAATGAGGCTTGGTAGGTGAGTGAGTAGAAGGATGGAAATCCGAAAGTGAATTCATTTGAGTTAGATCTGTTTGCCTACTTGTCTTCTCCTACACATGCAATCCTCATAGGGAATCCCCTATGATTGTCCATGATGCAACGGGAACGGTTCGTGCAACGGGAACGGTATATGCAACGGAACGGTGTATGCAACGGGAACGGTGTATGCAACGGGAACGGTGTATGCAACGGGAACGGTGTATGCAACGGAAACGGGCAAATCACTAGTAGTAATCCTCGCCCAATCACATCCACCCTATCCCAAACGATCATCCAATCATATCGCTCCATTGGTCTCACTAACCTCACAGGCCACGCGCCCGGCACGCGCATGACGCGTGCCTAGCGGTACGGATCCAACCGAGGTAGACAGCGAAGTGCAATCTCAACACCCCCACTCAATTCGATGTCTCGAGCGTGCGTCCAACGTTGCTGCACGTCATCAAGTAGCGTAGCGTCTTGGTCGACGAACCCTTCGTGAGATAGTCGGCGAGTTGATTCTTGGACTCAACGTACTCCAGTTCCACCTCACCACTTACGACCTTCTCGCGAATGAAGTGATAACGAATGTCGATATGCTTGGTGCGTGCTTGGTAGCCGACGTTCTTCGCCAAAGTCATTGCGCCTTGATTATCCTCGTAGATCACCGTAGGATTAGCTTGCTCCGCACCAATGTCCTTAAGCAGGCGACGCATCCAAACGCACTCCTTCTCACATTCGCTCAGCGCCATGTACTCAGCCTCGGTGAAGCTCAGCGCAACTGTCTTCTGGAACGTCGAGCGCCACACCACAGGAGCACCGCATAACATGAGCATCATTCCGCTCACGGAGCGTCGGTCGTCCCGGTTTCCAGCCCCAATCGGCATCGGAGTCAGCTTCAAGTTGAGTGCCGAGTAGACCGTTGTACGTGATACCCACTTCCTTGGTCTTCAACAGATAACGCACCACCTTGATGCCAGCATTCCAGTGCTTCTCACCAGGATTCTCCAGAAAACGACTCAATTTGGCAACAGCGACAGAGATGTCAGGTCGTGTCCCACATGCCAGGTACATCAGGCTCCCGACGAGCGATCGGTAAGGCTTCGACTTCATCTTGGCCTTGTCTTCTTCGGTCTGCGGTTCATCGGCCTTGGTCAACTGCACACGGAGTTCCAGCGGTGTCAGACATGGCTTCGCGTTCTCTTGGCCAAACTTCTTGATGGTGGACTCAGTGTACGCCCGTTGGCTAATGCTGAGAGTCTGGCGCTCCATGTCGTAGTCGATCTCGATACCAAGAATGAAGCCCGCACGACCGAGGTCCTTGATCCGAAATCTCTCCGCGATACCAGCCTTCACCGATGCGATGACAGCCGATTCACGCGACGCGATCAGCATGTCGTCCACGTAGAGACACACTATGCACTCGTCATCGCCGTCACCTCTCGTGTATACACAGGGATCCGCGTCTGCGGACTCGAACCCCATGTCTTTGAGATGCTTGTCAATAGTCTCGTTCCACACACGAGAAGCCTGCTTTAGCCCGTATAGACTCTGCAGTAGCAAGCACACGACGTCGTCTTCTCCTTCTGCCTCGGCCAGAGTCAACAGCTCTTTGATGACCTTCTGGTAGCTCCATGTAGATCTCTTCTTCCAACTTGCCGTACAGAAACGCTGTGTCGACGTCGCACTGCTCGACCTCCATTCCATCAGCGCAGCACTTCGCCAGCTTGGCACAGATAGAGTTCAGGTAGGCCACAGGCGAGTACGTCTCTTCGTAGTCAATGCCCTGGCGTTGTGAATAACCTTTGGCCACGAGACGAGCCTTGTGACGAACAACTTGTCCCGTCTCATCGCGCTTCAAGGCGAGCACCCAACGACAACCAATCGGTCGCTGGTGCGCCGGCCTTGGTACCAGCTTCCACGTCTTGTTGGCTGTGAGCGAATCGAGCGCCAGCGCAATCGCCTTTTTCCATTCGTCTTGATCAGCGCTGGTCGTAGCCTCAGTGTACGACTTCGGAACCGCCTCTGTTGCAGCCATCAGCTGACCTTCTTCGATTGCAAGCTGGTCACCACTTGGTCGAGCACGCCCTTGAATCATCCTTTGGCGCTTCGTCCCGATTGCCGGCGGTGCCACGACTTGCTTCTTTCTTGCGCCTGCCTCTTCAGGATCCGTTGTCTCGTCAATGTGACGAGCGCGTGACCGAGTAACCATTGGATGGGTCGATCCATACGGCACGATCGCATCGTTTACGCCCCTTTCACGTTGAAGTGGGATCACGTCACCACCTTCAGCATCAAACGGAACGATTTGCATCGAATCCGCCGATCGATGAACAGGCTCCGGGGAGGCGTCTTCATCTGTCGGTTTCCGGACGTATCAGCAAGTGCCCAGGACTTGTATTCTCCATAAACTTCACTGTGCGTACAATGTGCACTTGACCTGTAGCCACGTTGAGCACACGGTACCCTTCACACCATCTTCATATCCCAGGAACCGATACTTGAACGCTTAGGCGTCCAGCTTGCGACGCTTCTCGTTGGGGATGTGCGCATAGCCCAGTGCACCAACCACCTTCATGTTCTTAAGCTGTGGTTTCGCTCGGTGCACGATCTCGTAGGGCGTCTTCACGATCACAGAATTAGGGATCCGATTGATGATCCACGCCGCCGTGTTAACCCCTTCTACCCACCATTTCTTCTCGATGCCCTCGTGGTAGAGCATACAGCGCGCCATCTCCAAGAGACTTCGGTTCATGCGCTCAGCCAATCCATTTTGCTGAGGCGTGTACGGCACCGTCGTCTCATGCTTGATGCCGCTGTGGTTGAGGTAGTCCTTGAACAGTCGGCCCGTGTACTCACCACCGTTATCCGAACGCAGACGCTTGATCGTCTTGCCCGTTGCGTTCTCCATCGCTGCCTTGAAGATCTTGAACTTCGACAGCACTTCTGACTTTGCCTTCATGAAGTACACAGTCACATGACGCGAGTAGTCGTCGATGAATGTGACTACGTACGTACACCCACCAGGTGTCTTGGTCTGCATCGGACCCATGACGTCCGAGTGCACCAGGTCGAGCACACCAGCACTCTCGACGAGCTTCTCGGGGTGCCGAGGGTAGTCGTCAGCTTTCATCTTGTCCATGCAGCATCCTGCGCACACGTCGTCACCAATTACTCCATCCGTGACGCGAGGCACTCCATCTGCTATGGTCAATAGCTGCTCGTAGCGCTTGTACGGGATGTGGCCAAGACGTGCATGTACCACGGCCCATGGCTCCTTACGAGTTGTCGCGACATCACACACCTCGTCCCCCACTGTCTTCAGCTTGTAGACGTTTCCACTGCGCTTAGCCTCCATGACGTTAGCGTCGCCAAAGCGAAAGACACACTTGTCCTTGCTAAACTGCGCGACGACGTCCTTCTCGGCCAGCTTCGACACCGAGATGAGGCTTCCTTACCGGGATGTACAAAACATCCGACAACGTGACGGACGTCCCGTCCATCAACTTCAACCCGACGGTGCCCTTTGCAACTGCATCGATCTTCGTGCCATCCGCGATCGTGATGCGGACTGGCGTCTTCAGCTCCTTCATGGACAGGAACTTGTCCCGGACGTTGGTCATGTGCGAACTCGCACCAGAGTCGACGAGCCATTCGGAATTGCCCATCGCACTTGTAGCCGTGAACGCATAGTCTGACGCCTCTGCTTGCGCCACTTGCCCGCGTCCCTCGTCGGCCTTCTTCTTGTAGCACTCGAACTCCTTGTGACCTGGCTTCTTGCAGTAGAAGCACTTGCCAGTGAAGCGACGCTTATCGAAGTCTTTCCTCTTCGTGGCGAACGCTCTTTCTTGAGCCGATGACGATTCATCTGAGGCTTCAACGCCAGCAAGAGCTTGGATCGCATGAGCGAGAGTCACGTTCGGCGTATTCTCGAGCACGCTGCAAATCAGGTACTCTTCCGTGAGGCTGCCGAGCAGCAGTGCGAGCTGACGGGTCTCGTCCAGAGGCTCGCCAATCGCCTCCATCTTCAGCACCAGCTCCTTGAACTGGTCCACGTGCACCGAGAAGCGAGTACCATGCTCCATCTTGAAGTTATGCAACTTCTTGGTGACGATGAGTCGGCTCTTAAGCGTGCTCTGGTTGAACTGCTCCTTCAGCAGATTCCAGGCGTCCATAGCCGTCAGTGCTCCACGGATGTAGACTTGGTATGTAAGGCTCACGTCACCAGCAATCGCACCAAGGGCTTTCAGATCGTCGGTACTCCATCCAGCCGTGGAGCGGTCACTCAGCGCGTCGAACTCTGGCTTGATGATGTGGGCCAGCAGTCCTTTGCGCGACAGCTTCATCCGCATGTTGAACTCCCAGTGGAAGTAGTTGTCTTCCACGAGCTTGACGGTGTCCGCGTATCTTGGGCTCATAACCAATTGAGATTATGCGAATGAGGCTTGGTAGGCGAGTGAGCAGAAGGAAGGAAATCCGAAAGTGAATTCATTTGAGTTAGATCTGTTTGCCTACTTGTCTTCCCCTACACATGCAATCCTCATAGGGAATCCCCTATGATTGTCCATGATGCAACGGGAACGGTTTGTGCAACGGGAACGGTATATGCAACGGGAACGGTGTATGCAACGGGAACGGTGTATGCAACGGGAACGGGCAAATCACTAGTAGTAATCCATGCCCAATCACATCCACCCTATCCCAAACGATCATCCAATCATATCGCTCCATTGGTCTCACTTCAACTGCTGCCACGCGCCCGGCACGCGCATGACGCGTGCCTAGCGGTACGGATCCAACCGAGGTAGACAGCGAAGTGCGATTTCAACAATCGCGGGGCTAGAGGGTTAAAGGACAAAAGGCGAAAAAATACGGCGTTGACTGCACTGCAACCATCCTAAACGCTGGGCAGTGAGAACCAAGGATATGCAGTGAAGTCGCCTTATCAAAAGGTTGACAAGGAGAAGCAGGTCAGGACTGCTAGTTGGGGCTGCAGAAATGGGATGTATATATTTCTTTGCACGCTTCGGTTTGTGTTCACTTACAGCTTAGCCTAGCCCAGACACGCCTTATCCTCGGGCTTGCATGTGTCGTTTAGTTAAAAAAAATATGGAGATGGAAAGAACTTGGTCGCTTATATACTTGAGATTCATTAAACGCAACAGTGAACGTGAACGCAACTTATCTGGTGAAAGCTCTGCAGCGTTTTGGTATTCACAGCGTGCTAACTGTCGCGGTCAATCTCGCTTGTGACCTGCCCACGTGTACAACAAAAAAGCTCTAGACTTATGTCGCTTTCGGTCTCATCTCAGTTGCTGCCCTCCTAAGGAAAACTCTTCTCATCTGCAGTAGACACAATGGTGATCGTCCTTGCGGTGAGACTTTATATGAAAGAAAATAGTTCGTGTTTGTTCTTCCCCGATATGCATTAAGCGAGCATTCTGTTTCAGTGATGGTAGCAGTCAAGCCACGGACGAGGCAGTTCATGTCATAGCTGTAATCTGATCGCACTCGCTTGTGTTGCTAGTCAAGACGAAATGTTCCCGTCAATATCAATGTGGATCTACTTGCAGCCTAACCACGCCTCCACCTCCGGGTCACACGGATCACCCACGCTCTGCGCAATCTGACGGCGTCGCATCTCGATCGGAAATGTGTTCGTCGTGCACGCGATTCCCATGAATCGAGCGTTGTAACACATCGACTCAACACCGTCAGGCATCTCGCACTGTCGATACAAGGTGCCATTGCACGGAGCCATGATGTCTGGCGTCGGAGGACCCTCCAACACACCGAATTGAAGCACGGGTCCGCAGGTGGAAAATGCAAAGTTCTTCACTGTTTCCAATGTCGCCGCGCTCGGTAGTTTATCCGAGCGATTGGAGGCCAGACAAGTCGCAACGGGGCTGCCCCAGACCGGGTGGACGCCACACTTGCCGTCGTCCAAATTGCAGTCCCCGAGAAAACCATTGCAGCACCAAGTGCCTCGATCCGCTGCGGCGAACGATTTCAAGTTCTTGATCGGAGTGAAGTCGGATAGTGTCTCTAACGTTGGCATCGATGCTAGTACGAGACGCTCGAGGTTTTCGAGGCTGTCGAAGGATGGAAGTTCGTTTAGAGCAAGGAAGACAGCAAGTGTGAGGGATTTGAGATGAGTGAGGCCGTCGAAAGTTGGCAACTGCGCCATCGGGATAAACGCAGCGAAGTGAATGAACGTGAGTGACGACATGTCGTCGAACATGTCATCGGGCATGAACACCATGGGGCTCGTGAACTTGCTCTCGACGTGTCTAACCGATCAAACGAGTGTAAGGTTAGTTGGTACTGAAAGAATTGAGCGGGTTTGAGCTCGACTGCAGCAGCAAATACGAACAAAAATTCGAGCTTGGTAAATTCCTTGATCCAGGGTGGGAATATCTGCGTGTGCGTGTACTCGAGGGACCTGGAGCGATACGTAAATTGAATTAATCAGCTCTTCTTTCAGGTATATGGACATGACAATTCGCATCTTACAAGTGCTTCAGGTTTGAGCAGCGGCGAATTTCGTCCGGAAGAACTGGCAAGTATCGATTCGTCAATTGAAGAGTTTGCAGCTCTCCCATTGCCGCCAACTGAATAACTTTTTCTGTCATGTTTTTCGGATTCTCCCATTCCGCGTAGGTCTTCGGAGCGATATCTCGATCAATCAATATCAGGCATGGACACTGCGTCAATGAATCGCTGTTATGGAGCGTCCACCTTCGTGCATTCATAACGCACTCAGGGTGCGGTTGGCAGGCCAGAGTCGATGTCCGCATGCTCTCTTCAACAAAGATGACCAAGAATGCAGCGAAAACAACTAGAAAACCAGCGGCGAGGTGATGGCGCTTAGGATACACGCTACTCTGTTGCTTTCTCGGATTTTGGAGGAGCTCTACAACGCTGCGGAGTCGAAAGCAGAAGGTCAGATTGACACCCATTCGAGTGAAAAGCTCGAGGACCGACATGATACGAAGAGATTTCAAGCTCTTGTAGATCACGGCGGTCTCGACAGGGTCTGCGATCACACTGGCAGACTGTTCAAACCAACCAACGGGGAACACTGCAAGATTGATTGCGAACTGGGCTCGATCGAATGTGAAGGTGGAGAGGCAATAGAAGACCACGAGCATTGGACACCCAACTACGATGAGAAGGTCAAATCTACAACTCACAGAACGAGGATCCGATGAGACTCAAATTATCTCCAAGAAAAGTGTTTAGCGACAAACTCACAGGATATCGATGAGAATCTCGGCCGACGGTGCTCGCTCATACGGGACAAACATCATTATCGCACATGATAGTGCATTGGAAGCGACAACCACCGTGAAGATGCCGATAAGCACCGCCGGTGATCCCGACTCAAGCATCTGATAGAGGAGGGCCGTTTCCAATGCCAAATCGCCAACCTTCAATGCGAGTTTCTTAGAACATCACCCAAACCAAAACATTGTTCGAAGTGAGTATGGGAGACACAAATACGTTATGACGAAGGTCAAATGGAACGTACGATGAATTTCCGTGCGCTGCTCTCCGCTTGGGTAAGTGAAGCAGCTACCTTTATTGCAGTAGTGGTACCGATCCGTCCCGCTTGTTTGGCGGCCGCATCATCCAGAGTCTTCTTAAGGTTCGTCATGAGCTTGTTCGGATCATGGTGAACCAAGTAGGTTTGTTTCGCATTTTTACGCTTAGGTATCATCTTGACAAGCACGCCGATGTAGCAGGCAGCGACGACGGACAGTCCAAACGTAGCACTTGCTACCAAACCCTGCGGTGGGTCGATAAACAACCAGAACGATCCATAGTCAAACGTCTCCGTATCCATCACACGGTTCACCGTATCGTTCGGCGCGATGTTCAGGAAAATTAGCCACAGAGTCCAAGCCAAGCAGACGCAAACTACCAACGCAATCACGCCTTGGAGAACGACAGATTTCATCCCTTGTTGCAGCACTGGAGTTGCATGGTGCGGATTTGGGTAGTTGCTGCTCTGTTTCTCGAGACTGGCACCGATGCTCTCTGCAGTCACTGGATGCACCTTTTAGGCGAGACCGACGCGTTGTGCACTAGCAGAGCCGATTTTCGACGCAAGGGACCTTTACGTTCGGGAAAGAAAACCTCGCGAGATTCTTCTTCGTCTACAGCTCCAGACTTGGCTACAGTCGTCTCCATGTTCGCTACCACCGTGCAGTTGGTCTAAACAAGGTGAATGGACACCAGTCAGGTGACTGATCCCCTCTACGGGTTTCGTGTTCGTTGCGATTCGAGTCGAGATGGCTTGACTGCTCGATGGTTATTAAAATATACTTAAGGTATGAAGTATGAGACAGCGTGAAACGAGTTACAGTATAATCGGCCTCTGAAGTTGAGCAAATTTAACGGGAAGTTTTCAGGAGACGCTTTTTCTGGCGAGCTTCATATTGCACGTCGCCCAAAATATCGTTTCAAAACTGCGTTTTTGAGCGGGAAGGAGCCGAATCAGGGCTCGGGAGTTGTCTCACACGTTTCCCCCAGGCAAAATTACCCCTAATTACCCAAAATTGAGCAGTGCGATTTCATGTTTGTTTTGGGCAATTACTTCGTTCACGGCCCGCCACTTCATCAATTTCAATATTTTGGTCTCGAGCCAAAATGAAGAGGTTTGGCGACCTTTGCAATTGTGTCCTCAAATCGCAAACGTACTTAGGTTCGTTAGCATCCTTTCGTTTCACGCTATCTCATATTATGTAGTATCGTGTGCCGACCAGAAGAAAACTTTTAACGGCGAGTTCAGGAATTGTTTTAGTTGCTGGTATCTGAACATCATGCGTCACAACTTGCGCAGTGCTCGTTGGTTCCGTGGTCAAGAAGAGCAAGTTTCTGCGATATGTTTACATCGACACTATTAATATGTTCTGCGAAAGCGGACACGCTTTTGACCGTTGCTACATATCTCAGTCAACTGACTGGTGATGCCAACGTAACGGTGCGGTGGGCCTCTAAACCTCTGCAGTGGGTAATTTTTCGGTACGATTGGAGGCTAAGTAGGAGTTAGCAGGGTCTCCACATACATGCCTATGACGGTTGTGCGCTGCAAAGTAAATTGTGAAGTGAGTTCAGTTAGGCACGAAGCTTATCAGTCCTGTTCCAACTTGTCCTTGCCTTACGGGGCTCGCCCTGTGGCACCCGCTAGCTCCGCAGCATTAACCGTTGGTACTTGATTATGATGTACCGCTGTTGATGCGGCACGTGCGATTGCGCAGTCAGATTATGCAGCTGATGATGCGGTCGTCCGTGTGTTGGTTACTGGTGTCGGTGTATTATTAGCAGCGCCGCCACTTCTCGTCGTTGCTTCCGTCACTGTCGTCTGGACAAGTACTCCACAACGCCGTATTTGCAGGCAGTATGCCACCACGAGTATCGGGTACTGTACCCGATCGAAATATGAAAGTCAAACCTGCAAGTAAAGTCGGTGAGGTTCGACAACAATGCTGGACTTACATAATTTCGATAAAAAGGTTAAGGTTCTGTCAGTGGTACTCTCTCATATGGAGCAAACAACATAGCAACACTAGAAAGAGCATTGGACGCTGCAACTGCAGTGAAGATGCCAATAAGGACAGCATGGAACCCCAACCCGAGCATTTAGTAGAGAAGCAGCAAACTTCATCAGCAGTATCTGCGGATATAGGATTGTCCTGTTCGGATAGCAGGAAGTCATCAATACTTTAGAGTACTAGATCACGAAAAGAAGATTATTTCAAGTAGGATAGGACGTACAGCATTTCCGTGTCGAGCTCTCTTCGTGACCAAGAGCTGCTGATATTAGTTTAACAACGGCTGAGTGTCTCGCCGGCTTCGTAAGAAGCGTCATCCAAAGCCTTTTCGATCTTCTTCATGAATTCAATCATTTTAGGAACTTGTTGCACCAAATAGGCTTGCTTCAGGTTCTTCTGACACGGAAGCATTTGACAAACGTTTGATACCCTGCGGCCGCTTTGAGGGTGCGTGACTTTGAGCTTTTGTGTATTTGCTGCTCTTCTTCTCGAGGCTGTTGATGCTGTCAGTGACGTTTCTGCTCTCACCTTCGTTTGAGAGACTTAGCTTTGTGTGTGTCCTGCACCTTTCCTTAAGATTTTCGGTGGAGAGGACTCTCAACTTCTTGCAAAAGGCTTCGGGGCGTTCATTTTGTTTGTTAGGACCTTCCGTGGTCGCATTTTTCTCCATCGCTAGGAAAACTCAGTCAACGAAGGAAATGGAGTCCAAACAGTGTCTTGCTTCGTGAAAGCAGTGATAAGCGAGGCATTTCTTGCTATGCTGTGCCTATGCGTCATACAGCGTCCGAGCAAGAGCAGACCTCAGGAATATCTCTTGGAATCATGATTCCAGACTCATGGCATTGACGGTTGGCGGAGTTACATGTCAGCAGCAAAAAGGACCCATCCAGAGATTCGAGTGCTCTTACAATATCTCGTACGAGACGGTTGCATCAGAACGGTGATTAAGCATTAAAGTTGACAGCAGCGCTACGACTTCAGCTGAACCGTAGCGTGGTTGTCTCGGTGGGGCCATGCTGGACGCACGACTGCAATAGGGACAACGTGTCGCCACACGACGAACCTTGAAGACTCAAACTTCAAGTGAATCGAGCTACTGTACTAACTATTGCTATGCACAGGTAGTACATGTATAACATGTAGGATTGCGTTAATCACACCGCAACCCGTCTACCGTGTGCAGCTGAAACACTACTGTACCGGTAGAGGCAAACAACCAGGAAGCACCACACACGGCGTGTGATTTTCGCCGCGGATAGGCTGACATCAGCTGCCGTGACGTAAGAACGAGTCCATGTGGCACGCAACGAGCAGCCACATGGTCTCTTTCTCTCGAAGCGATGCAGTGTAGAGCTAGCGACACACTCGAAAGACATCGCTGCTCTTTCTGAATAGACCAGGCCCGAATGTACATACTCTGCTGAAAGACGAACGCGTGATAAACCTTTGTCATCTCTCCATTCGCACAGTGTCGAGGCGTCGGAAGAAGCGCGAACAAATCTGCAAGCGGACAACGTCTGCCTGTCCATTGCTGTCCGAATACTTGAAGTTGTGGATCCATCTGCCTACCGTAGATCAGGTGCTGAACTCTGGTTGGTCTCACCACTTCTCCCGTCTCTGTTTGCCGCCGATCTCTATGCAAATCTCGTTCAAACGTGACGTCAGTCGAGTCGTTCGCCACTTGAAATTCCGTTGAGCTGGGCCAGCGCGAATGTATCACCTCGAAAGCGAATGGTTTCACCACCACATTGAAATCTCTTTTCAGCACTATTGACGCTGCGACAACCAGCATTGTCGTCCTTCAAGCCGCTGTAATGCTTGCAGAAAGCTCTCGCATCGACTCTGCAATTGAACGATCCAGTTGTCGGGCGGGGCTTCCTGCTGGTCACGGCAGATTTGTGGCTTGAGCGCGTCTGGCGCAGAGAAGTGCAGGCGTACTCAAAAACCACGCTTCGAGCACCAAAAGCGCGTTTAATCGCTGCATTTGCTGAACTCTTCCCTTAATAAGGCGTGGTAGACCGGCTCTCTGTCACGCCGGACATGTGGTCTGGTCGTGGCAGAGGTCCCTCGCGTAGGTGAGACGTAGACTAATGCGCCAGTAGGATTGGCAGGTCCTGCTTGCCATGGTCTCCATTCAGGAATTCCCCCCACGCTCTTGCTTCTCTCCGAGTTTCAACGGCGTACACCGCATTGGCATCGATCGACTTGCAACTTTCAGGAACAAGATGGTCATGCGCACGATTTCGAGCTCGCTGGCCGTCTTCGCGCTGCTCAACAGCGTCGCGAACGGATTCAACGTCTACGTCAGCAACATGTGCGATGAGAGCATGACGCTGGCTCACTTGGCCGGTGGCAGTCTCAGCACACAGCAGGTGGCTTCGGGTGGCAGCACCCAGGTCTCCATTCCCGCGGGTTCGGCATCTCATGTGCTCAAGTGGGGCACCGGTGCTCAGGCTACTCGTGCGTCGAATGTTTTGCGTGATTGCATTTGTGGTGGCAGGCTTTACTAACGGTTGGTGTACTGCAGTGGCTGAGTTCTCAGCTGAGGGCGGCATGGCGTGGCTCGACATTAGTACCATTCCGACGGGCCCTAAGAGTGGCGTACGTACTTTCGCGACCCTTTTTGCTGTTCGTAGCGGAGACCTCTGACTGATGTTGCGTCGTGCATTCCGTTCCTATCGTTGCAGCCGGACTATTGCGAGAGCCTGCAGGCTTGCAAGGACTACACCGGTGGCGTGGGTTTCAACAAGCCCATGCAGATCGCCCCGCTCTCGTCAATCGGTGGCCGTTGCGTCACGCTGACGTGCATGGCCGACGGTTGTGACGACGCCTACCAATTCCCCAAGGACGACACCAAGACGCACACGTGCCCCATCAATACGGACTTTGACTTGACGTTCTGCCCGGGTGGCAGCGGTGGCTCGACACCCGCTCCGACGCCGGCCCCAACGCCTGCCCCGACGCCGTCACCCACTCCGAGCCCAACTCCATCGCCGACTCCTTCGCCGACACCTAAGCCGACTCCGACACCGACTCCGACGCCTACGCCTACGGCTACTCCTACACCCACCCCGACGCCCACACCGGAAGAGGAGCAGCAGACTTCTCCTTCCGCTTCTGCGTCGGGCTCTGCCGGTCAGAAGGAGACTACTACGTCATCGGCATCAGGTTCGGTCTCGCAGACCGAGGCTGGCTCTTCAACCAACCTTCGTGGTGTGCAGACTGAGAGCGTCCAGGAGGCTGGCGTGCAGGACACGACTTCGAAAATACGCAGTCCATCGGACAGACCCCTGCTGCCTCGTCGAAGGAAGATGATGTGCAGAAAGTGACGAACAAGTCCGAGGACGCAAGCAGCAACGGCACGCCGTACATTGTGGTGGGCATCGGTGGCTTTATGGGTATGGTTGCTGTCGCTGCTATCGTTGCTGTTCGCAAGAAAAAGCTAAGCTGGACGAGCTGGAGAGCAAGACTCCGCACTCCACGGTGGCTGGTGGCGCAATGGCCATGCGCACACCGCGTGAAAACATCAGTGTGCTGTAAGAAGGTACAGAGGCAGCCGAGACGCAATTTTGATGGTTTGGACATACACGTGCGGAGCAGTGCTTTTATCTGTAGATATCGGTAGACAGGCACGCAGAGTGCAATCGAAGCGTGTCGTTGAAGAGGAGAAGACGGATTGTTAGTTATGTTTTCCGGAGTGTATGCAGTTCTTACTGTGCGGTTTTATGGTTTGCCGTGATCGCAAGTTTGCCCTTACAGACTTTCAACAACTTCATCTTTTTGGTCATGTTGGATTTCCTAACCACAAGGTGAGATTTTGCGGTGGGTAGCAGAGTAGAGCGTTATGAATGTCGGGCACTTTGAGAACCCTGTCGATGGCATGTGAAACCAGCGCTCAACTGAGGATAAGGATTAGTTTCTTGCTGCCGGACCAAATATACTTGCAGACCGTTAGCTGGTTTTACCGATCGATACAGTTGTGGCTGTACGTTATACTTCCACACAGCCACTGAAGTATATCTCAATGGTCCTCACCTGGCACTATCTGCTTTGTCGTAACCAGGGACCTTCCAGACCTGGTCGTGGCCGTACTTCACGCGTTGAAGTGATACATTATACCCCTTTGTTTAACTTCAAGTACGTGCTGCCTGCTGTCTTCGATCAATAGACCATAGTTCTGTATACGCCGTAACTGGACCAGCAAAATACTTGCAACTTCTTCTAGTGGTGCGAGTCGTTAAGACTCAAATAATAGATCAAACAATAATAGCAGACAGAATCGGAACAGCTCTTATTCCTTCACAAGCAATATATTCCAAGGTATGAAACATGTGTGCTCAACATGTACTTTCTAAAATCTCTCAGCAGCAACATTGGAAAATTGTCCCTGCCGGTTTTTCACCACAACGTATTTTGCAGCCAGAAAGTAGAAGGACTTCAGGTTGGAGGTTGGTAATGGACGCGCCTGTTTTGAAGCCCGAGACAAGCGAAGATCCCTCATTCGAGCGCGAAGTATTTGGTTATCCCAAGAAAGTGAGCAACTCACGAGCGAATATCGGTGTGATACTATCACCTGTGCGAAGTCTGGCTTCATTGAACAATGTGAATCGCCTTCACAGCAAAACCCTCGACAAGTATCGAATCTGTGAATTAAAAGAGCCATCGTCGATTTTTCTACGAGTCATTCTCGCGCTGGCAGCGTGTATCTGCCTCATATGGATGACCTGGCTCATCATTTTGAACATTGACCCTAATGGTACAGTGAACTATGGCATGAACACGGAGAATTTGGAGGACGGAACATTCTGGCGGCTCGTGGATCCACCAAAGGCAATGCTCGGCCTTGCCACGTTCAAATTCTCGATCGTCTTTATTGGCTATTTCTCTGTATTTGTCCGGGTCGTCACAAGAAGAGGCTTCATTCGTGCGATTGTCACCCGTAGACACTCCACTCGTGCACACAATAATGGAAAAATAGCTGCTGGAGCCTCGGATTCGCACCTTAAGACAAGCTCACCAAAATCGAAAGCAGTCAAGGAGTTGGCTATTTCTCTTACCGTGTATGACAGTCCAGCACGAAAACATCTTGTATGCACCTGCATATTATCATTGTGGTGGGCACCTCGTGTCTTTAAGTGAACTAACAAACTCATTTTGTCAATGCTGTAATGTTGTCAATTCACTGCCTTAGAAACTGTGGATGAAAGTCGTCGAGTTGACACTCCAAACAATTTCTCTTTATCAAGCACTCGAGTCTGGTACACCCGTGGGTCTCGTCACTATGTTCACCACCATAGTCGCCTTTAATGCTCTCGCGTGTGCAGTAATGATGTTCCTGCCTATGGATAATATTCGGCTTGCGGAAAACCTTGTTGATACTTTGTAAGTCATCCTTTCATAGTTATTGCTTTCATTATCGCACTGTGCTAATCGTTTGGAGTTGGTCCAGGTTTAATTTCCTCGTCGCAGTCGGGTATCCCATGCTTGTGCTATTTTACTGTCGAAACTTGTTCACCTTCGATCGTGCAAAGCTTGCTATCAACGTAGAAGTTTTTCCGGCTGGGTGGCAGGAGCAAAGCGCTACCGCAATCGCTGATCCCGTGCAAAGAGCCATCATCTACAAGTGTTTAAAGGGACTGCGCATTCTTTCGCTATCGGAATTTCTAACGCATACCGGCGTCAATGTTGTTCAGTGTTTCCAAATGCATTGCACTGTGGATGTAATCAAAAATCCCAGGAAACAACGAGGTCGTGAGTACCCGAGGCGCAGCTACTGGGGGGCCTTCTTGCTGGTAGCGTTTTCAGTATCACTCGTCATATTCGTCGAAGAGAGCATCCGTACTTCTAGTCACGCATGCCAACCACACCCAGAATGCCCAGTCAACGCCCACCGATGGACAATACTGGAAAATGACTCGCTGACACAGTGCCCATGCATAATTCTTATCGATCGCAACGCAGCTCCGAGGTCGTACGAAGAGTGGCAATTCCCCAAAAATGTGTCTGATAAAGTGCATCAGTTAGCGACAACGGGAGACCTTCAGACACTTGAGCTTGTCAATCGTAATTTGCCAGTGTTTCCTGAAGAGCTTCGAGGTTGCAAGCGACTAAACTATTTGTACGATGTTTTTGAATTGACTGGTGGTGTATGGTAAGCTTGACTGACGTGAGCTGTGTTTGCTTGAACAGAGCTTTATGGTACACAAACACTAAGAGCCTGCCATCATGGATGGACGAATTCACTTACCTCGAGTACTTGTAAGTTTATGTGTGCCCTCACCGTACTACTTGAAGTATTTCATGGCATTCACATTTGTGTCATAACACTGCAGGCACATGGATAACAAAGAGACAAACGAAGTGGTCGCTTTCCCGGATGGAATGCTGGACAACATGGAAGCACTCACCTTTTTGCGCCTCGCAGGATTTTCAGCTGTGCGTCAGCTACCCTCACTACGTGGCCTCACCCACCTGAAAACCCTCTCATTAGCTGCATTCGTCTTGCTAGAAGAACTACCGTCATTCGACAGTCTGAGTAGCCTCGAGCGTCTTATCCTAGCAGAGTTCCCATCGATCCATACCTTACCGGACTTCACCCCGCTCAAGAAGTTAAAGTCTTTTGCCGTTGTCGATCGAGGTTCATGGTGCTGCAACGGATTTCTCGATTCCTGCAACCTCACAGACCCAGGGTGCGGTGTCCATCCCATTTGGCAAACCCCCGCATCGACCTGTTTGACATCGGATCAAGTAGCGACACCAGGGACGCTCGAAATTGTGACAAAGTTTTCAAAGTCCGTGTGTGGCAGTGTGGCGGAGTCTGGAACTTTAGAGACTCCTCCGACGGCTGAGGCGATAACATTTTGCAACGGAACCATGTACAAACAGTGTATGGGGTGGAATGACATTTCGGACTCCATGTGCTACAGCTCTCAATTCATGGCTATCGGGTGTACAACCACGTCGTTCCCGGCTAAAATGCGAAGACGACAAATTGCCGAGGGTGTGGGGGACCCTTGCAACTCAGTTGTGGAGGCCTGGCTGGGTTGCAAGTGACGGATTAACGACGGAGAAATTACGAGAGTAATGCTTTACTCTATCGTCCCATTATCGCTAGTAATCAAGAAACTATGCATTACCCTCTTTGGCGGAGGACTGAGCCTGTGTTCTACTGCATCATTTCCGAATTAATAATTAGTCAGATTGGTAAACTCTTGATTTTTGAGCTGCATTGCAAGTTGACTCTTGTGATTTCCATCCGGCCAAAGTTCCGTTCTGAGTCCTTACACACTGCATAAAGATCTTTTTCCATGAGTTGGCTACGGTAGTAGTGCCGAAGGTCAAGTCCTACGATATGGTGAATTGTGAGATTGGCACGGAGGCTTTTGAAGATGGGGCATTCTGGCGGCTTGCGAATCCACCTGCTACGATGCTTGGACTAGCTGTGGTAAAGTTTCGGTTGTATCTCACTGTCCTCGTGAAAATTATCACTGGAAAAAATATATATACATGCCTACTCGGGCTCCAAGTTCATGAAGACAGTTCCAGAGGGAACTTTGGCCGATGGATTATAAAAGCAAAGGGCAAACGACTTTGCAGTTCAGCTAGCTGCTTCGCTTTGCCCAGATTGATGGCAGGGCGAGAAAAAGTTTAAGAACGTATTATCACTGGGGTGCTCTGGTATTGCTTTCATAAAGGGTTTTCAGCTCACACTTTTGATGTCGTAGACACTGTGTATGAAAGTCTTCGAGCTGATTATCCAGACAATTTCTCTCTACCCACTCCTTGAGTCTGACACACCACTGGTTCTCGTCGGTATTTTCACAACATTTCCTTTGTAATACTCTCTCATGTGGAAGATGAAAAATTGTCGATGCTCTGTAAGCCATAAATTGTTGATTTATTGCTCGAGGTTCACACACTTTATCGACTGAAAACTGTCTATCCTTTGTCGCTCTACAGAGTTAGTTTCCTCGTCGCTGTCGAGTTCTCAATGTTCATGCTACCGTATTTTCATTCTTTGTTCACCTTCGACAGAGCAAACAGGCTAATAGCGTAAGGCTATCAACCTCGAAGTCTTCCCTGCAGGCTGGCTAAAACAAAGAGCGACTGGTCTGAAATCGCTGCGGATACTCTACATGAGGGATTTCTTCACGCACGCTGGCGTTGTGCTTTCAGCTACACAACACTTTAGCTACGCTGCGCCATGGACGTTGTTACAACTTCCTCTAAGCAGCGTGAGTACCCGAGGCGTAGCAGCTTGAGGGGGTAAATTTTAGAGCTCTTCGACACTTCATTGGTCGTGTTCTCCATAGAGAGGATTCGGACATCGTCACTAGCGTGTCAGGCGCATCCAGTGTGCCGTGAATGACACTGTGTCCGTGCTTGATTTTAATCGACCGCAATGTACGAAGTCGTCAGAGTGGCAATCTCCGAACAGACTGTGACTCACTTCGCATCGTCAGGAGATCTGCAAGCAAGGGAGCTCAGGAATCGTTACTTGCCACTACTTCCCGAAGGACTCTGAGACTGCATCCATTTAATCTATTTGTTAGTATTTGCTCGATTTTGTGTGAGTAGGAAGAACGGCGTTAGGCTGACTGGTTTTACCTTCATCACTCACTATTCTGTATGTACGGGAATAAAGGGATTTTAAGGAATAAATACACAAATGATTCAGCGAGTTTGCTCAATGTAGGTCATACTCTCGCTCTTTGCTTATCTTGGCATTGGCGATTCAAAGCCATTTATTTTTCGGAAACTACGTGCAGGCATCTAGACAAAGAGACACACTCAGTGGTGGCCTTTTCCAGAAAATATGCTTGACAATATTATGATAGCAATCAAATAAATGCGCTGTGGGGATTTGTCTGCATGCGGCGACTATTTACCCTCTTACGACAGCGGCATTTATCTTCTGGAGAAACTACCATCGTTCGCGAGTCCCTTCTCGTTCGTACTTTACTCCCATCGATTAACACTTTGTCAGACTTGGAATCACTCGAAAAGATCAAGTCATTCGCCGTGAATGACTCGATACATGGGATATGTCTTCACTGGCCATTTCCCCCAATTTGGCAAACAAGTCTGCAGCCACACTAAAGAACCAATAAGGTTAAGTGAAGCAACCGTCAAGTACACCGTCAAGTATATTGCTATCGTCACCACTTCTGCTAAGAAGAACAACTTCGGCGCAGACCAAGAGTCCTCTTATCGCCGATAAAAGATGTGAAAATAAAGCGTGCAGAGGTTCTCATAGTTGCAACAGAAGCTGTTGTTAAAGTAACATTACAAGGATAACAGCAACGACTGCATGTAGTTTTTATCGTGATTCTTGTGCTAAATGGAGTTGTATCCATTGTCGACGGACATCTTCACGTAGCCTGCAGCGTCTTGATTTACCCACAACTGACAATTCGGTGTGACTGCATTCACCCCGTCTGACAGACAGACAGCAGCGACCTGTTTTGGACCCGGCAGCAACTGGCGCAGAAAGCGGTGCGATCCGATGGTGGCCGCATTCGTTGAAGAGGACGCGAAGAGGACGTTTTCGTCTGCAGGTCAAGTCATTGACGGTGAGATACTTTTTTCCGTCCATCCTCCCTGATACTCTAATCTGTCCGTTGACAAGTTGGTTGAAGTGCATTCAGCTTCAGAGTCTGCCAGCGAATCCGCAACCCAACCCTCGGTTGTGTCAATTGTGTGAATTTGTATCCCGATGGCTTTTGCCGATTGGGGATAGCCTCGCGTCGTAACAGCCGAGGAGCCGATCTCGGCTGATGTGTCTGCTCTGCAGTCCGGCGCTGCATGACAGATATGCATGGCCGTGCAACACAAAACCAAACCGAAGAGAGATGCTTGCGCAAAAAGATCAGCTGCTCAATCAAGGCCGCTCGTACAGCGCCAGGCAGAAGGCGATGCCAACAACAACGACAAGACTTCAGTCGTAGTGGTAGATTACACATACAATCACATCACACACAGGGTACCGGCCTGGAAAGCTCTGCTGGGCTTCTGCACCAGCATGTCAGTTGACCCGCATAATCAGCTTCGAGGTCGTATCGGAACCCAGTCAGTCAACCTTCGACCTGCACGCACTTGATTAGTGGACACCCTGAAATGGCAACTCCGAAAAGTCGCTGGCCCGTCCATGTACCGCCGCTCTGCATGTTTTTGGCGACCTGGTGTGTGCATACACATCGAGGAGCCTCGAGTGCCAAAACGCGCATATACACGTGTCAAGGCGGATGGACGTTGTGGATCGGTCCTGTGAGCTCTGCGCTTTCGGTTTTGTTCAGCCACAGTCGAATCGATAGCGGTAGATGGACAGACTCACGGCGATAAATTAAAGTGTCGTCCGATCCTCTTCGACTATTCTCTCCTCTTAGAGCAAGAAACGTCCTGTAATGGCACAGTGAATCAGCTCGTTGACACCGTCGAACGTACAAGTGAGACAGCGTGGCCAAGCGTCCGTCGCACCTGAATCTCCTCCGACATCGTCGTGAAAGCCTCCATTACTCCGATTTGATCAACCTGCGCTGAGGCGCTGCGAAGCGGTCTCTCTTTGCGGTTGACAAGCATGCAGTTCATTCATTCCAAGTGACGCCGTGCATATGCGCGTTTTGTCGCCTTGAAGCATGTCACCCGCACCCGCAGGGCGTTACAAAGTGAGAGGAAGGGCCCTTCGAGCGGATAACCAGGCCGAGTTAAATGGAGCGACAGGGCGCGCGTTAAATCTGCCCCCATCCTGCAACGTCGGGGTGGGTCCCCGCTGTTCCTCATTCCGCGTCTTGCCGCCTGCCCCTCAGTCGATCGAGCGTCCAACTGCTACATGCGCATGCAAATGCCGCCGCCGTCCGCGCTGGGCGCCGAAGTGTTCGCGCCCAAGGCGGCGCTGGCCTTCACGTTCCGCCACGAGGAGGATGCGTCGACGCATCTCCGTCCCGTCGTCCATCCTTCCGACGCGGCGTCAATGACAATGACGACCATAACGGCAACCACGACGACGACCACCAGGACGACTCGGCCCTGGGCTGACGCCAGCCCCACAATGTCGGAGGCCGTGCGACAAGTGCAACAGCAAGTTGCAGCAGTGCAACCGATGAAACTGTCCCCAAGAGCACCCTCAAGAGCAAGAAGGACGTGTTTGTGTGCCCCGAGGTCCACTGCGGCAAGCAGTTCCCGCGCTCGTTCGCGCTGCGGCGCCACCTGCGCATCCACACGGGCACCAAACCCTACGCCTGCGACTACCAGGGCTGCTCGCAGCGCTTCAACACGTCGGGCAACCTGTCGCGCCACAAGCGCATCCACAGCGGCGAGCGGCCGTACCCGTGCTCGTACGAGAACTGCGGCAAGCGCTTCAACACGAGCACGAAGCTCAAGCGCCACATGCGCATCCACTTCCCGGACGGCCACAACCTTTTCCGGTGCGGCGAGGCGCAGTGCTCATGGGCCTGCGACAACTACAAGGAGTTCGTGCAGCACCAGAAGCTGCACATGAGCGTCACGGAAGGATTCGCCACGGACGAGAACGCCAGCAGCAACACTCACGTCAATGCCAATGGTTTGGCCAAGTCTGATGGGCTTAAGGCCAGTCGAGTGATGCCAATGCAGTCGGGCGTTGACGCGCGGAACGTCGAGTTCCCACAGCAAGTGCAACAATCCGTTAATGACGAGTACTACCAGCAGGACCGCAGTCGGCTCTTCGCAGTTGATAATGACTACCGTCGGCTCTCGGTTCTCCCGACCAAGTCGTTCATGGACGAGCGGTCTCAACCGCCGCCTCGATTGCCGTTCCCTACGCGGGCTTTCCCGTCGGAAAGCGTCATGCCGAGCAGTGGCCTGCTGGGATCTTCCTTTCATCTCTCACTTGCCCCTAGTTCGCACCGGTACTTTGACCCCACTGTTCCGGCAAGTACAGTCGAAATGACGTCGTCAACCAATCCCAGCTACTCGTACGCCCCCACGCAAGCGCCGGATCCGCACTACTCGTCGTACATGAGCTCCTACCAGCCTTCGTCCACGTCGACGTCCTACCTGTCGACGTCCGAGCAATACTCGCAGTCGCTGCGGCAAGAGGATGTGGACCGCCACTACGAGAGCTCGTCGCCGCATGAGATGCGACAGCAACCCCAACAACAAAGTCAGACGCAGTACGGGTCCAACCCGGTGCCTCCGGAGTTCACGGGCGAAGAGCTGAGTGCGGTGCTGGAGCTCATGAAGGACTCGTAAGTGTCTGGGCGTGGGTGTTTATAAGCTCAGTGTGCGTGCAAGTATTTTAGTTAGTTTTCCAGTAAAGCAGGCGAGACCTGCAGCTTTTTAATGGTGTAAATATGACGGTCGGATTGTTCACTTGCAACGACGGACTTGCCCTGTGCCTTGCTTGGCTGCTTTGTTTGATGCGTGTCAATCACTTGCCGTGACCAGCGTCGCTCGAATTAGATTTAATCTAAGGGCAAGGAGATGCGCCTTGACTTGACTCACTCGAGCATCTCCCCTGTAGACGACGGAGATGATAAGCAAAACATGGCTGCAACTGCAGCAGCGAGTCTTGGCAGACACGGGCATTATTTGCATTGATAGCGACGCATGGAGAGTCGATCGAAGCAAGTTGGGGAAGCCTTCGCTTATTTCGCCGTAGTTCCGAGGCCGTATCAGCTTGGAGCTCTTCAATGCCATTTCGTCTGTTTCTGCAAGACAGGCTTTTATATGCAGCATGTTGCAGTTGCAAGTTAAGGGTCTGGCCCGGCGCTAACGAAAAGTGGTCAGCGAAAGATCCACTTTCATTTTGATTGGCGAGTCGCCCGATGACGCGCTTGTTTTATAATCTAACAGGGAACGTCCGGTGGTGCGTCACGCCCCGCTCAGCAAATCACAGATGGCTAACAAAATGGCTTCAGGTGAACCCCTCAATTGTCATGGCGTCGGGAACAGGAAATTTTTCCAATTTCAGGGTCCAATCTCAGGGTGTACCGGTTTAGTGGTACCATAGTCATTTGCTGGTCAGAAAGCGCTGAATTCCATCAGCCTGCAAAGCACTGTATTATCCGTGTACGACGCAATACGAGACACTTTTTGTTTGACTTGTATAAACTATGCAGGGGGTAGTTGAGGTGGTACACCTAGACCATTAGAAGAGACACGAATAGCTACTTGAGTTTAGTATGGAGATCATTCGTGATATCTCCAAGCATGCGCCGCTCACGCTCGCTGAAGGGCTGGTGAGGCCTCACCGAGTCGGCGACCGACTGCTTCGCGCATTTGCGGGTCGACCTGAGGGTATCCTTCTCAAGTTTAGCTGCCTGGCGTTTTGCCGCTGTGAGTCGCTTCGCCTCTTCCCGTTTGGCGGGCCTGCATGCTTGACGGGCGGCGTTGTCCTCGTCCCGCATGGCATGACGCTCCTTCATTTCTCGCGAGGCAGCCGCCTTTTCGCTGCTTTCTCTTTATCGGCTTCCTCTCGATTTAGTGCTCTATGAAAACGACGGGATGCTGCGTTTTCAAGGCGCATAGTTTTTAGCTCGGTGTGCCTGATTTTCACTTCGTGCATGTCTTGACTGGTGAGACGAACGCCGTCGGTCATCTTAGATGTAATGATCTGGGCTTGCGGAATGAAATCTCTGTTTTGTGTCGCTCGACGTAACGCTGGACCCAGCGCTTGTTCGGGAACGCATCGGGCACACCACCAGGGTTGTGCGCAAGAGCGCATTGGCGGATTATATAGCGCAGCTCAGGTTCGTTCAGGCAGAAACCCATCCGACTTCGGGCTTCAACCACCTCCACCACACCTTTCTCGTGACCACGAGACAAGTTTTCGGCTGTCTCGCTCGACGGGCGTCCAACGCCACAGTGCCGTGAAGGCGCCGACGCAAGGCCTCTTTGTCCACGCGGAATCGCCTCGCGCTCTCGCGGATTGACATTCCGTGCAGCACAGCGTGCATTGCTTGCCCCCAAGGAGGCTCTTGGGTGGCCATTGCGCGCGGCGCCCTTCCCCTTCTTTGCGAATCTTGATTTGAGTATGCGCCCTTCGCAAATCTTGATCTGGGTATGCGAAGAATCTCCCGGATAAAAGCGAATCGACTGACTCGAAATACGGTGTGACTCGTATTGCGTCGTACACGGATAACAGCCAACTATTTGTTGCAAGGAGCTCACCAAGGCTTTCGCCAGTTAAAACCTTTCAAGTATCTCTCACCAACGCTTAAAAATTGCAAATTTGTCACCATAATGGGCAACATCCATGGAACAACTCAACCTAACTATCTAGACATCTATAATATGTTTTCTAAGACGGATATGATTTTCTTTTGTATCTGCCGATATTGTAGGAGTGGCGGACGGATCTATGAGCTGATTTCATGAAATTCAGCGAATACTCCGAGAGGAATTGCCTGTTAATTCCTCTTTTTGTCATTTTATGTACAAACCACCCCATTAAATGGGGTAGTTTGTACAAAATGCCCCATTCAACAAGCGTTGCCAGTAACTGTGAGACATCCCTTGGTGGCATTTTGAACAAAAAGTATTCCGGAACAAACTGGGCCCGAACACGCTTTGGTGCAGCTCCTAGCTCCTTATCTTGTGGTAGCAAACATGTATGCATCTTATTCAATCTTCCTTTTGTTATGCAAACACATTTCGGCGCGCAACGTCACTTCGACTGCTCCGCAATTGCTGGGCCCAAGTGGCCGCTGTTCAAACGGCAGGTTTGCTCGACCACAGTTGTACCTACTTCAGGTCGATTTCACCTCAGAAACTAATACCCTTTCTAATTCACCATGATCCGTACCTATCCCCCGACCAGCTTTATTGGCGAGCTTGCGTCGGTGTCCCGTCGTGCTGCGGAGTTTGGTGGAGCGAGTGCTGCGGAGCTGTTGATTGTAGCCATCGCGTCATTGCTGTTATTGTGGTGGCGGTGGAGGTCGCTAGTTGCCGACATCCACATTGTGTAGTGATCGAGCGAGGCGTCGTTCTTGGGCTGTAGGTGTCCTATTTGATAAAAATCCAAAACCTCCAGCGTTTGATACGAGAAACACATGGTTTCATTTGCGTCAATTATGTTCACATGTGCCCGGTTATGGTCACGATCCTGCAAGGTTGCTCTCAAGGCAAGCTGCTCGGAGGCTGAACGCTTGCATCGATGCTAACTTCCTCTGCAGCGAGCAATCTCGTTATTGGCCCCCGTCACTAGCCTCGATTACTACAATGAATACAGCCCCATCAACGTCGAATAATGATCTTTCCGACCGGAATACTTCATTTTCAGATTGCCAGTTTGTCGCTATTTTTGTGTCAGGCACAGGGACAATGCGTGTTAAAGTCTCCAGGAATGCCCACTTTGACCCAAGGAATGGAGCGCGAACCGATGCATATACCTCACTTGGTAGCCTGAAATGCTACGTTACCTCCATCAAAGAGCCTTTGAACCCGTACAACACCGACTAGGACAATAGTTTGGTCCAGAGGCTACTAGTACGCCGCTACAGGACTGCCTACCAGAGTGCGTATACAACTTGATCGTGTGTACGTACGGCACGTGTAGGGCACTGCGTATAGTGATTTGTATGTGCCCCATCGGAGATCTCAAATCGTGCCACAAATAGTTTAAATGGGCACGGTTTTTAAAATGCCCCATTAGTACATGCCTGGGAATTGGGATACAAAAGGATGGAAATGCCGGTGTCACTGCATGGACAAAAGTGACTCTTCTATAGTGAAGAACCCTTTTAGATGAATCTCTGTCAATTTTCTATTCTGTATTACGTCTGAGGGGATTTAGTGGTGTATACTTAGCTTTGTATACCATGCATGCCTAGCTGGACATAGAGAACCGATTTGTTATTCCATTTGAGTGGGTAGTCTAAGTCTGGGGATTACTAGGAGTGAGGGGTTCGTATGTTTTTACGAACCCCATCATATAATATTATTGTGGTGCCCCCCTGAAAAACCCTCATACCAGGTAGGTTTTTCAACTATAAGAGCCTCCGAAAAATATTATTTTCGGAGGCTCTTATAGTTTTGGCGCGTTAAACGGCGATCACATCGGGCTCGTCGGCCAATAGCATCCATTTATCATCCGGAAAATTAGCGTAGAAACAAGCCTCGATCAAGCTCTAAAAGAGCTAAGCTCGAGAGGGTTTTTAGGAGCCCTAAACCTCAAGAATTGAGTTTGTGAGATTTTAAAACTCCTTGAGAAACCTCACAAGGACGCCTCCCATTGGACCGAAACGGCTCTCCTTCATTTGTATGAAATATATCAAGATCCTGAGAGAAATAGAGAATAACCCCCTCAGCGACGCGATGGTGCTAAATCGAGCACAAGCCGCTGTTCAAGCTGCTGCTGTAACGGGGCCACGCAGTGGCTACCGCTGATGGCGCAGGGCCAGGACAACAAGGTTTGACCGGGACAAACGGGATCGGGTCATCTGATTAGCCAGGGTCGGTGTGGTGCACACATCGGCTGTTAAGTACGCATCAACAGCTAAGTACGGAAGTGTGGCACACACCGCGGTTCCTAAGTTCGCGTTAGTTAACCTAAAGCAGTGAGGTAGTTGAGGGCCACTCATTCGGGCGCAGAGCATAGCAAGCGAAAAATAGCCAGATAGTGCTATTAAGTTAAATAAAGACAGTTTAACTCTTACCTGGAAGTTCGCAAGTCGCTCTGGTACTCGGTACCTTAGGCGACAGTAAAGGCAGGGCCTTACTACTTCACAGCAGAGACGCGTGGCGTCTGCTGCGGTTAGCGCGTTAACGCTTCCTCTCACCCAAGGTGCGTAGGACCCCCGTCACAGCTGCTGAAGCTGCGTCTCAAGCCGCTGCTCCAGCTGATTTTCAAGAGCCCGAATCGGTTGCGATTATCGAGCATTCAAGCGAGACGCATATATCAGTCATGCGTTTCTCACCAAACAACAACGAACACGTAGCATATCTCGCACAGCAGTTTGTTACCCAGAACCGGGATCGGGTCATCTGATTAGCCAGGGTCGGTGTGGTGCACACACCCTAGGGAACATATGTTGATTCAATATCGATAGCAACGAGAAAGCCATACCCAGAACGCCTACCTGATGGCTGTCCAGGGCTAAACAGAGGCAAATGTATTTCAACTTACGTATCAACAGCGTGTCATTGCAGAATAACTTGGTGCAGCTCTAACAGCGACACAGACAGAGCTTCAGGAAAATTTTCAGCGCCTGCAACTTCAAGAGAGCGAGCGAAATGCACAATTGAATACTTCGTGAACGGGAACCCTCTTGTGACGTTGCAAGAAGTGCAGCGAATATCACACGAGTCCCAAGTTGCGAGTACGCCCCAGATTGACGGAGCCCGTGGTCACCTCGAAGAGATGGAGACTAAACTTTCCAGCAACCTTGAAGCAATACTAGCGCACATCCATCAGGTGGTGGAAGAAGGCTTGTGACTTTGAGGGATGAAATGTGCCCACAACTCTGGTCGTGCAAAGAATGGAGGAATCATCGTGAGTAAAAACTTCCGCGGGAAGAAATGCAAAGTGAAGTTACAAGCGGTATTGAGGGTCTTATGTGCGAAATATGTCGCACAGCTTGTCTCGGAATTGATGACACAAACACAGAGTCAACTGGAAGCCCGTGTACAACGCGCACTTAAAAATACCCAAGCAGAAGTGCATCTACAAGCTCAGCGCCAAACTGAGCCGCTTCTATTTTGCGTGAGCAATCGCAGAGACACACCTTGAGCCCAAGCGACGGCGCAGCACTCGTTGATAAAGCTGCGATTGAAGCTGTAGTCAAAGACGTCTTGCGCAGCGATACCGTGGTGAAATCAGAGGACAAGAAAGAGCCCCAGCAAATGCATGATGCAGCCCCGTCTGAACCAGATCACGTTGATTTTGCCGCACAAATTAACTCGACAATTGAGCGCAGCATTTAATCGGTGGCAACCCCTACTGATAATACCATTTAGACGGGCATCGGCAACATAGAAATAAGAATGGAGCATTTTTGTGGGTATGGCCAGCAATTGGACAATACCATTGAATACAAAAATGATGAAGAGGACGAAATGAGTACAGAGGATCATGAATTGTAACAACTTTGTGTGGTGAAGCGTACTTTTTTCAGGATCACTGCACATCAAGCGACTGGTACCCTACGTACCAAGTACGTGGTACACCCATGAACAAAACAATTGGTACATCCTGATGCTGATCTTCGATCTTCGACCTTGGCGAAGGCCATCAGTGATCTTGACCCAGACGAATGCGCAAACATTCGGAGAAAGCCAGCACAACGACACATGTTAATCGAACGAGAGTGTACAGGGTAGGACACAATAGGACTAAAAGGATAGGACTAAGCACAAAATAGAATGGAATTTGCTTCATCAAGCACAAGTGGTTGACAACCCAATACCCTGCACGCCTGGAATTGCTTGGCCAGATGTCGTTAACTCTCACAAAGATCCCGCTATAGGAAGCGGCAAGCACGGCAAAGGAATAAAACGTTACCACACCCCAAGGTATACAAGGGCATGGATCAGAGCAGTCCGTCGACCTACGATATCGAGATACTAGATCGTATCCGAACCCCCCTCCTTGGCGCTGCGATAATACCCGCGTAGCTGCCAATGCCCCCCGTCCCACCAGGAAAGTCCAGACTGATACCAGCGAATCTCCCACGGATTCATCCAAGGAGAACAACCCACCCGCCGACGACTACACAAGGTGAGCAGCTTCAGCACCCCATGGATATCGGAGTACCCCTCCGTAGTCGGTAATCTGGGCGCCGTGTGCAAGCGGAACCAGCCATCAGCAATTATCGTGGAACCGATTTGCCACAATGGTGCGCGTGCCCGGATCTTTGGGTGACTTGAGATTTCACCGTGAGTCCCACCAAGAGGATAAACAAAGTCAAGTATGACCCAGGGACCCAGGCGTCGACGGAAATCGGATCACCGACGACGTTGAATCAAGCGAGATCCGCGAATCGACCGAGCTCTTGAGGAGCTCTGCCGCCGGAATAGAGTAAGATCTGGCAACAGATCTGGAAGTCCAACCATAACTCCTCACTATGCTCCCTCGGGGGCACCCGGGGTCGCGATGCGAATCGTGATACGCCGGACGAAGGTCCGAAGGCGCAAGCCGAAGGACCTTCATCCACCACTACTCCGCCAGCCTCGTGGACACGTTTGAAAAAGAAGCCGAAAGCTGCGCGAAAGAAATGGAGAGCTCCAGACTCGGAAGGCGGAGATGGTGGGTCGACATCGTGGACTCAAGATCAACTGGAGTCTGCATACCACCTGAAGGAGCTTCATGCGTTCCTGTCCAAGGACCCCATTACGAGGATCATGCAACTTCACATGGTCAGGGACTAGAAGGGACCAGTGATGGCTCCACCCATGGTGACGAACAAACTGGACGCAGTTAAGGTCTTGCTCACTCTTCTGGTGGTGACAGGGGTTGTAGCTCATGCATTTGAACCAGAATACCTCTTTGATCTCGAGCTCAGTGCAATCCAGCAGGCACTGACAACTGCCCATGAGAAGCTGTGAACCGTGGTAGGTAGATAATCTGCCATCACGATCGAACAGAGCGAGGTGTCAGCAGCGTCACCAGCTGGAGAGGATCACACAGGATCGTCACGGTATGACTCCGCGACTTCGGAGGCGAAATCTAACGCTTCGATGAAACCCCTGCGTATGACGCTTGTTCCGTCTAGTGCCGCTTTGCTGAGCGGCCAGCCAGATCACAGCGCAGTCTCAAGTTACCCAGTCCAGCAGCCGAAGTTTGATCCTGAAGCCGCAAGTGGCCACCGGGATTTTCTTCGCGCCCGAAAAGATGGGATCATTATTCACATGGCGTTGGACCGTTTGCTGAAGAACCATAAGTTGAAGATAGTACCGCAAGCTCAGAGTCAAGCGTAACCTCCTCTGAGATGCGTGAAGTCGACAAGGAATCTTTTCACGAGTGCGATCCGGATGCACTGGACATCGCTGCTTCAAGACACACGGCGGTAGCCACCGCCACGACGCTGACGGTGAGATCTGTGCTGCCCCAGAGCCGCGTGTCAGCAATATCGGAGCTGAAAGAAATTACAGGAAATGATCGTGACGAAGACCGTTCCAGATCGTGGCTCAGCAAGGCGAAGTCATCATTTGTCCGATACCAAGCACCTGATGTGGAGAAATGTCTTGTCGGGTGATCTCCTCACTGGAGCCGCTCGCAACTGGTATCGACAGCTGAGCGATACGACGCGCACTGACTGGAAGGATCTGCTCCGAAAATGCCAAACTCAATATTGTGGGCTGGGGATATCTGTCGCTCGCCAGTACTATCGCGCACGGAAGAGATCAGACGAGTCTCTACTCGTTATATATCTACCGATTGAACGTGACTGGTATGCAAGCCAAGGTCCAAGTGATGGATGGATCATCAGCGGTCCGCCGTGAGCATGCCGAACACGTCATCGAAACGCTACATGTTTCGCGAGCTCGCAGACCAGCTTGCAACGTATCGGTTGTCGGGCGCTGACGCGTTGGATGAGACGTTGCGTGCCCGCCAACGCGCGAAGAACCGCCAATGCCCAAGGCGGCAGCCGGGTCCAATCGATTCCAGGAGAAAGCTCACGCAGTGCCAACTCCAACTTCAGCAACCCCGCGATATATGCGTTATTCGCAGCGTAGGCGACAGCAATGGGTCGGATCCAGCATCAAATGGGTCGGATAGTGAAGGAGACATTCGGAAGTTTTACTTGGCCTTCGCGGAGTTTCGTATGGAGAAGAAAGAGAACCTCTCGAAGGATCAAGGTCGAAGTCATCAGGATCATGGCCCAGACGATCATCCGGAGACGGGATCATTGTACATCGGGCCACCGCGTAACCAGTGCTCGCACTCTCGGTCCTCTAATCACAATGATCTCGGTTGATGGAAGCTCTTGACCTACCAGAAGTGTGGAAAGAGAGGGCATCGGTCAGGTTGCTGCTTTTGCGTGCGCCGTGGATGCAGCGAAATTCACGACGTCGGGAAATGCCCAATGGAGGAGTTCTACAACATAGTGCAATCCCACAAAACAATCTGGCATGTTACCTGCCAGCGAGGAGAAGATGTCAAACTAGGACGCTCGCCAGGTTCGAATCTCGTACGAGCCGAGCGTTCTAGACTCTGGATCATTGCATCTGTCGAGAAACAATCGGGATCGAAAGTTATTGAACAGATGAACTTGATCAACAAGACACATGAACCTCATGGAAAACGTGCCGCTGTGTGTAAAGTCTTCGACAGATCGATGGGATGTTACCATGACATTGGAACTGTTGCCAGGAGAGTCATGTGGTTACTGGAATGTCAGGTGCCAAAAACAAACACTTCAAACAGGCCAAAGCCACCGGCAAGATTAACAACGAAAAAGCGAACTTACTCTGGATTCTTGCGCTGAGATGTCCATCCTGGACACCGCCTTTTCTTGGGTGCTATATTAACGAAAGTCAGAAACAAGAGAATGTCAGCATTGGAGAAAATGTATACATGACGGAAGGACGTAACAAGATCAAAGGCACGCTAGCTGGATCGCTGGTGTACTTCGTCGATGTCTGGGTTGAACCACAAGACGATAAAAATGTAATCCTTGGCATGGACTTCATGGTCCCAGCGGGGTCAAGCTCAATCTGGCGGATGGATCTATCGGCTTGCCCGATGAAGTACGTATCCAGATCTCGGGCCGGTGTCAAACGTTTAGCGACAAAGCACGTTTAGTTGCACTGGATCAGCATCTCGAAGCCCCAGTCCCAGGGTCTGTGAAAGTCCCTCTGTATGTACGACGGTCAGATCAGCAGACGCTTTGGGTTAGCCGAGTAGATTATGGGCCCCGATGTTGATAAGCCTTCACTGTTAGAAGAAGTCTGTAGAGTTGGAGTCATGCCAACAGCAAGAAGGCGAGGGTGACAGCGATAAATTCCTTTACTGCATTTCTTGAGGAGGCTGATAATATAACACTTGATAAAGCTTACGAGCTAATCGGTGGTGCCAAGACCGATAAGGTAGTTAAAATCATGCTCGACAAGTATGCATATTCCCTAGCTATATCGACAGACAAAGCTCGCTCGACGAATACGTGTTTTGGTTACTTTTGGAAATGTCAAGAGCTGGCTATTGGACAACTATCCACAGCAAGGGAACTATCCACAGCAAGGGCGATAGTAAAGCCGCAGCTATGGAAATTGCTTTCTGGACTGGGTAAGTTCTGCATCAACCGCGAGGACGGCGCCTTTGAAAAGAAAGTACTCCCGTGCTGCAAGCAAGACCTGGAAAATATCGTCCGGTTACTTTATACGTCTAACTTTGCGGACAGCTTCTATCTAGATGCGTCCCTGGTGGTGATGGTGCGGTATCTGAACTGGCGTAGCTCCGACGCAGAGCAACTCGAGAAGCAAGAACTCTCACTCCTACCAGGTAATGCGTTTATCTGTTAGCTCTGTGCTAGGTGACTCTAAACCCATGGTGTCCTTATAGGTGGTTTATCTTTCTCCGATTCAAGCGAGTAAAAACCGCCTTAATGCAAAACATTTCATTATTGAAGGGCCCTACAAGCTTTTAACATGTCTGCTCTTTACCTTGGCTGCTGCGCTGGCAATGTAGATGACTCCGTCCAAGCGCTTCTTCCCTCGGCTTCTTGCTACGAAGCGTAACACCGCAAATGCAGAAGACGTAGAGGAGCTGGGCTTCGTCGTGCTACTCGAGGCTGACGATAGTCCGGAGTCTCTAAATGATGTCCAGAGGTCCTCCACGAAGCGTGCTGTTCCTGGTGCGCAAGTGTATCTAAACAGGGTGCTGGTTAGAGTGAAGCAAGTCGCACTAGAGAGACAGGTTAGACCCACACGCGACCTTACCTCGCACTCCTTCCGCTGTGGTGCTGCCATGCCCACCAACGATGGAGGCCTGTCTGAGAACTGGATTACTGAACGTGGTGGCTGGTAGACCGGAGTTGCTGGATCTTGAAAACCTAAAGTCATCGGGTCAACAGAACCTTCGGCTACATGCTTGGAACGACACAGTCCGATCAGAATGTTGCACGCGTCGTGAGCCGGTGGAGCCCTAAACAAGGCACGCGGCTTCCTTGCCTGCGTGCGCTGGAGCAACCCATCTTTGCCCGCGCTCAGAAGCTGCTGACGTTGCGTTTTTCAGAACGACGGCGTTCGTTGACTCTGCCCCGAAACCTTGATGATGACGTCGTGGAGGTCTTGACAGCAACACTAGTGATGCACTATTATGATATGCGGCTGCTGTCTAATAGTAGCGTACTTGTCACCAAAATGCGGGAAGCCATGGCCGCACGAGCGATAAGAGAAGCGGAGGTGCTGGTCTGGAGAGTCACCATTCGGCATACCTTCAATCCTCCGCAAGAGTCCAGCAGTCCACGTGAAAAGACCAGTGAGAGCTCGACTACTCTTAAGCTCTTGAACTGCCCGTCCAAACAGATTGACGTACTGATCCTGCAGAACAAATGGCTAGAGGATCGACTGTTAGCAGTTGAGGTACATCTGCACTCACAGCAAGGCGAGCCAACACCAAGTGAACAAACTTGCGTCGACCGGCCTGCAGCCACACTGACACCCCAGCAGGGTAAACAAACCGTACGACCGAAGAAGAAGGGTTCGCAGTGTCAGGTACCGATGGTTCAATGCTGAACTGCGTGTGTATGCCTCGCGCACTGTAAAAAAACGCTGTCCGAGTTTAGACACACCGCAAGGTACATGATGTTGTTCTTACCGACGGGATTCACTCTTGACGTGGCATTGGCTGCGTTCAAATGCGAGGTGGTGGACGTTGGAGAGCAGACGCAAAATAAACACGTCTACCTTCTTGAAAGCGAATAGGTCTTCAGCGCTTGCAGTCGGCACCGCATTAAAAGCTGTTCGCGATATACGCAAGGCCGGAAAACTTGACGCGCATATTGCCCGATTCCATGAGCGAGTCGACGGCGGCAACATTATAAACCCGACTCCTACTGCCGCACTTTCTGCCTTCCATCGCCTTCTCCCGATACAATAGCCGGCATAATAAAACGCACCCTAAAGCCTTCATATAATAATGCACAAAAATGTGAGCACAGTTAATTGAAGATGATGACCGGTGTCGAACCGGCCTGCAGTAAAGTCGATACTCTACCGAGAGGCGCCGTCATGGGACAAGCAGAATATACGCAGGTGCCATGGGCAGCATCACCACGCGTCAGAGAGAGCAAGCAGGGAGACGGATGGCGACATAGACGAGTTGGGGGAGCGTACGCGTGCTCGCTCTTGGCTTGAGCCCGCTCTGCGCTTCGGCGACGACTGAGCGTGAATCGGGCGGGCGTCGCTGCCATCGAGGCCTTGACCATAGTTCCGCGGTCGTTGGGCATCTGGTGCTGCTGCTGCTGGGGCTCGCGCGGGATCCGCTGGTGTTTCGTGGTTTGCTGGGGCGGCTCCAAATGGTGAGTGGCGGCTGAGCGATGATTCACTAAACTAAACACATATCACAAAAATGATTTGAACTCTTACCGGTACAAGTTGGATTTGGTCACTCAATTCAGTTTTCTATTTGGTTTAAAGTGTTAAGTATTTGCTTTAGAAATATGCGAGCCCGCGTATTTCTATCTTACATACAAACTTTAAGTCTACGCTTCCTCAATACGCGCATACTGTGTATGCTAAGAAACAGAGCGTAGCTCTCGCCCTGTTTCAAGATAGCTACGTTTGAAAATATATATTAGTCCTGCTCACCATCGCTTGAAGCCGATGTATAACGGTATTAATATTTCTTCGATTCTTATGCTGTTTCCACATTTTGCCTCGTTTAAAATGAGTCGTTTCTAATATCAAACAAAACTTATACCTGTGTTCACGATTGGTGCCAAATCTCAAAACTTCGTATAAGTCCGAAAACGCATGACCCAACTGTAACCGGCCATACCGTAAAAATCCCACTGCATATGGCAGCCCGCCGCGTGGCGGGCTGGTCTTATCTTTACGCTAAACCCTTTTAAGATGATATCTAATTGCAAGGGTGAGAGCATGGTTGGCTCTCACGCATTTGCATGAAATGCATGCACATGATTGGTTGAAATGTGGCCCTTTCAACCAATAGCTGTGCGCCTGAGCGCCCGTCAATGATAGTTGCATTGACGGCTCGTAATGTTGGTCGCTAGTGTGTGTGTCCCACACACACACTAGTGGGTTTGCGTGTATTAGTGTATCCCGGGTACACTATCCTGTGTAGCCCCGCTACATATCTAGTATACTCCGCAGACATGTTTGCGAGTTTTACTACACACTAACTAACTGAAGGTGGTGTTTGCAAACGTGTTTGGCTGTTTGTCAACATGCAGTACCATGAATCTAAACGACAGCCTCATGGTCTTCGTTGGCGCTGTTCACTTCTTCCTCAGCGTCATCGTCTTCATCGAGGCCTTCTATGATGCGTCTAACGTAGTCGGTAGAGTCAGCCATGTCGAGGAGCGCAGTGTTCGTAGAGAAAAACGAGTTTCTCCACTTTCTCAGCTGATAAGCTATTACGTCGCACAGACCAAAAAAGGCAAAAGCTCTCCAAGCTCGCTCCGCTGCCGCAGAGGAGGTAGGTATCGTAAAAAAACGAGTCGATAGGAGCTAACAACGGAAACTCCGTCAATACATGGTCCAACCAGTACTCGAGACCATCAATCTCGCTGTACAGTTCCAGCTCAGCCTGCGAGCAATTGATCTGCATCTTCGAAAACTCGCTGAGCTCTTGCTTGCAGGCGGCCGCGACCTTCTTGTCCTCTTTGTACTATTCATCGATGCGCTTTCGCAATTGCACTTTCGCCTTGACTTGTCATCGGGGAACCACTTGCGTTTCAGGTGCTTGGGACACAACAAATACGGAAATAATCCCATCGAAGAAGTGTGGATAAAATCCTATCGAGCCGTCATAAGCACACGAATTTCTTGGAGCATATCACCCGGGAACATAGCCTTCATCTCTCCACTGGTGCACTCGAATGAAGTTTTTGTATACGGTTGCCAGATCACTGTCATCACGCTCAAACACGTTAAGCACCGATGTTGGGAACTTCAATAGCGCCTCGACCTGCTGTTACTGACTCAAAAGGTTGCTCGGCTACAATTGGTCTAAAGCGATCCACGCTTGCTTTGCACTTCGTAACTGAAGCCGCCGCAGGCTCAGGCAAATCCAAAATCGCAAATTTTGATTTGAGAACACTTGGACACGATTGATACTGTGCGTGCCATCGAGTCGGGTAGCCTGAACCATGCCATTCGTTACTGAAAACTGCTTCCTCTTTCGTTAAAGAAAGCCAGAATATGCTGTCGATCGCTAATAAACTTGATCACATAGGATATATCAGAAATAACTTCCGCGAAGAGATTCATTGAGCACAAGTCTTTGACGAGCCGGTCCAAGACGTACACTTCGACTTATAGAAGAAAGACTCCTTACCGGGAATGACCACTATCAAGTTGACGAAATCACGTAGTGCATGTTCGACCATCCGTCGCTCACCAATTCGTAGTATCGTGCATCTTAAATTCACCCTTACAGCTTTACAAACATATTGCTGTGGGAGCGGGTCAACATGTTACCTCCAAGTGTTTCGCAGGCGGGAGGTGATGACTGTAAGCGAGTTGCACTAGTTCAAATAACAGCATCATTGCTGCAGATTCAAGTACGTTGAAAGGGATTCCAGTGCGATAAAACAATGCACACAAAGCATCGGTGATGCTGTCGCGTTCTGCGACTGTCATCTGGTCGAGCCAACGTACAGCAGACGGTTGACTTGCTGCTACCGTTATCTTCATCAGGTCCAGACTCCAATCCGGGCTCATCTACAAGGTTGAGCGCTCTGGCAGTAACTCGTTTCTTCTTGCGTGGCGGCTGAGCAAGCGTCGCTCCTGATCGAAGTTGTGCTTGGCTTTAAAAGAAAGCTTTTTCGGCGGGTGAGATGCACACGCATTCCTCTTATGTGAGATCCTTCTTATGCGAGAACACCCGATCACGTGCCCATGGAACAATTGAGATTATGCGAATGAGGCTTGGTAGGCGAGTGAGTAGAAGGAAGGAAATCCGAAAGTGAGTTCAATTGAGTTAGATCTGTTTGCCTACTTGTCTTCTCCTACACATGCATTTCCCCGAGGCAATCCCTTGTGGTTGTCCATGATGAAACGCAAACGGTTTGTGAAACGCAAACGGTGTGTGCAACGGAAACGCGCAAATCACCAGTTGCGTTTCTCACCCAATCATATCCACCCGATACCAAACGATCATCCAATCATATCGCTCCATTGGTCTCACTTCAACTGCTGACCTCACAGACCACGCGCCCGGCACGCGCAGGACGTGTGTCTAGCGGTAGGGATCTGACCGAGGTAGACAGCGAAGTGCAATCATAACAGGCACGACTCTCATGCACACTTCATCCATCAACATGTTTGTAAGATTTGCTATACACTAACAAAAAGTTTGCAAACGCTATTTTAGCTGTACAGTTAGTGTTTATGCGAACACTACAGCTATCTTAAAACTTTATTAGACGTCAGGACAATAAAACTAGTTCAAAATACCTCGATTTTTAACTTGATGGGCTTCTTTTGATAAGTAGTTAAATGTACCTTAGTATCATTTTGTTTGACGGGGTATCTAGTATGCTATTATATATATTATAAGGAACAGTTTATTTTGAAATCCCCTCAAAATCGCTAACAAGCATCTTAAAAGAAGTTTGTCGTCTCTATGGATAAGCTGTGCTTGCTCTGCTCGTTCTTGCATTGTCAAGGTACTTGGAAACATGGCCAGATATAGGACCCTGACTCATAGGAATGATGCGGTTCTTCGCAAAACACGTTAGGGACATCGTAACAGTAGATGCGTTATCGGGCTTCGTGCTGCTCACTATTGTTCGAACGGGAGATGCCTTCGATGCAACGGCCATCGGATTCTTGGCTCACTCCGTTCCTGGCCAATATCAATCATTTCGATTAGCCAAGTCATGCAGCATTAGTTTGACGCCACAAACAGAACGCTAATGAAGCTACAATTGTAAGCGTTTGCAATCCCATGCTCTTATGGCAGCGTTAGTTGGATCAACTCATTCGCCCCGGAAATTATTCACCTGCGCTCCATCGTCCCCGCAAACTCAGTGACCTCGACATGTCTACCCCGCACTCAATGAGCACCCGGTGAGCGCCATGCACTTGACGCTGTCGAGACGAAATTGTACAGCGCGTTTCGGTGTATCTCCACTGCTATCGATGCAGCCAGCTTGGAGCGGAAATTCCCGTGCGGGGCCTGTCGACACTGACTCTGAAGAATATCAAGCCTCGTGGGTTGTTCTCCTCGGAGCAGGACTCCCAACCGCCAACCTTGAACCATGCAGCTGCCGAAGATTTGATGTTTTCGCGTAGACAAACGACCATCGTGCGTGGATTGTGCCCACATGTAAGCACCTTGCGTTAGTACAAGCCTCCAGACGGCTGCGACTAGGTGCTGTTGTGTTTACTGCGCGCACCACGCATGTTCACGGAGCTGCTTCTCTGCAGTTCATGATCCGTTTCGTGTGCAGATAGCCTCGGGAACCCCATTTCGCCCATGGCTTCGCTTCCCATTCACCAGCGCGGAGTTGCTCCCAAATCGGTCTGCTCTTCAGGGGCTGCAGGAGCTCGCATGTGTATTGCCGACTGCATAATCCCGAAGCTGCGCTACGGTAGTAGCAGTAGCGTAACGCTACTGCATCAGCCGTCCTTCTCGGTGCGCTGCCAATCCACAGCAGATGGCCTCGCAGAGGTGACTGGATTCCTGTTTGGGTGCCCGCGCGAGACCAACACCTTGGCTCGCTCGTCAGCGATGAGACTTTCGTATCGCCAGCAGCTTTTGGTGGACGTCGTGCGCTGAGGTATCAACTCCCTTCACCGTCGCACGGTGCGAGTCAGCCTGCTTGGCATTAGCTTCGTGCCACTATGAAGCGATTCCCGCGTCGCGGTCAAGTCGACTGTCGAGCAAGCGAACGGCTCCGGAGACGAGGCCTGAAAACAGGTCTCCATTGTTGGGGTTCCGAACTGGTTCGCGACGACGCGGCCAACATGGTCGGAAAGGCGCTTGACGCCGCAACCGCCTCACCGACACAATGCGCGAAAACCGCGCCTCTCTTGTCCGTACTGCAGAGTCTGCGGCAGACAGACCTCGCTCCGACATGCAAAGCGTCACGATCGCGTGAATTCGGCAGCTCGCCGTCTCTGCCTGGTATCATGGCTTCCTGGCATCATGTTTGCCCACCGCGAGCAATTGCAATCAGGCAGAGCTCGCGCAGATCCCAGGATGCGTCGCGTTAAACACGGCCGCCTTGCAAATTGCCCTGAGCCGACCTAACGACATGACGTGCGACGCGAGGCGGCGCCGCGGCACAATGGCCCGACACCGTGTCAACTTTGGCCGAGTGTGCGCCCCATCCATTGACTCACCTCAAAGGTGATGTGGTCGCGCTCCCTTTAAAACCTCTTTGCAAATTGCCAGCCAGAGCGCTACGAGAGACGCTGCGGCACAGCCTATCGTCGGCCTGCTCTTGGCCGGATGTGATCCCTGCACGCTGCACGCTTTCCAGCTGATTGCCGCCGTAATCGCGGTCTGGACCATCACGTGACACGACAGCCCTTGTCTCTGCCCGGCCACGGGAGTGGAGCCGCGAGCACAAACGCTGTCGAGAGCGCCGATGAGTCCGCTCACTTTTACTTTTGCCTGCTCAGCCGCACTCGAAGCAGCGCTCGCACTTGCTCAGGCAGAGTGACAATCTCGCTCAAGTACTGTAGGCTGGCTACCCGTCGATCATCTTCCGACACCGACATCGGACCATCATGTCACGTGCGCCCACCATGAAGCAACCGGAGGCCCAGGACCCCGCAGACGGTACCCCTGTGAAGGAGGTGGCGCCGTTCCTCCGCAGCCTGCGGCGTATGCTGGACACTGAGAACCCTCGAATCTTGCGGTGGACGCCCGACGGCAAGGCCTTCGAGATCCACGACATGGCCACCATGACAAACTACGTGCTGCCCAAGTACTTCAAGCACCGCAAGTACGCCAGCTTCCAGCGCCAGCTTAACTATTTCCACTTCCGCAAGTGGACCAAGTCTCGCGCCGTGGTGTGCACGTTCTCCAATGCCTTTTTCCAGCGCGACCAGCCGGCATTGACGTGGCGCATTACGCGCAAGCGAGCGCTGTCGACGTCTTCGTCCAGATACGCTTCTCCTCGGAGCAAAGCAGCATCCGACACGATTCGTTGGCTCTGTCAGCTCCGGACGTGCAGATCGCCAAGAAGCTCGAGCCGATGGTGACGATGCAACCATCCAAGGAGCATCCCACGACTATCGCCGAGGACGCATCGCTGGCCTGGATCGACGTGCTGTACCCGGAGCTGGACCTGGACCTGGACTTCCTCGAGGACGACCGCTCCATCGGTAGCTGCTTTTCGACCAAGGTGTTCGCGCTGTAAGACGTGGCTGCTTTGTGAGCTTATTTAACGGCGGCGACATACACATAACTAGACAAGTAGGCTTCGTTCGCCGCATTCGTTTAGACCCGAGAGACCATGCCAATAATGTAGGACTCGCACCAACCAGTAGTTGGTACTTCGATCTGCTCTCTAGCAGAGAGCGTGTACACCAAATCCATATCATCAACACAACCAAACGGACTTGCGTGTTTTGATGAGTCCGTCGTATCCAGAGCGGTATCAGACCGCGGTAGAGGTACAGAACTCCAAAGTCTCTCATGTATTCAAAAGTCTCTCCTATCGATCGACCCTGTTCGACCGATCGCTCTGCCTTGTCATTTGCAATGCCCAAGCCGCGTCCGTCGCCGATGGATAGCCCTCTGCTTGGGATATCCCAAAGGGGCTTTGCGACCGGATCTCGTCGCCTCGTCTCGTTTGGCGTGGACAACTGAATTTGTACCGTACTGTATTCACTGACAAAGACCCCACGGTCTCGTACCACAGTGGCAAGTTTTAACAAGTTGGTTGAAGCGCAAACCGAGCACGATGCAAGTGCTTGCCCGTTGCACTGCAGGGACTGCAATTTGCAGTCCCTCCGTGCATCCTCCAGAGACCGCGGTCACGTTAGGAAGCACGATAGCGAGGCTGCCAGCCAGGGCGTTTACGAGGCGTGCTTTACAGAGTCTGCACTGTCAGCTGACAGAGTCTCACTCACCCCTGAGTCAGGGCCTGACTGCACGCTGAGTTTCGGTGTGCCACTATGTCGTGAGAGGAGCACACCGAAGGCCTTGGGAAGGGCGAAGGCCACGTATAGGCACCAAGCAGGCACCAATTGGTGACCAATCTACCTTGAAGCTCTTCGTGCGCAAGGGGGAGACCTCGCTGTCCTCGTTGTCATCGCCGTGGGTGCCATTGAGGCTCAATTTGAGCCCTCGATCGTGGGGTCCAGAATGACTGGGCTCCGTCACGAGCAGACTTGAAGTCTTTTGCAAGCGTCTCTGCACGAGCACGTCACCACGTTCTCGGCAGCGCGTCTTTCACGACTGAGCAATGCTTATGCGAATGCTTATGGTACCAGAATGCCGTGTCGTGAACCACGGCCGTCTCGGTGTACACGGCGACGCGGGTGACAAGCACTCAACCTCACCTCAACCTCAAATCGGTCGACACTTCAAGTTTGCAGGCAGAAAATGGTGCACTGATAGATGCAACGCCACTTGTTGGCCGGGAATTATGGTATTGATTGACACACTGCGGGCAGACGCTCCCTAGCCTGCCACACGCTACTGCTGCTCGGAATAAAATAGGACACTCACTCAAAACTGTGCCTGGATCTCAACGGGGTCCGGCGTGGGGTCACAACTGCGCGTACTCGAACGCGTGGTCGTCGAACGACGGGTCGGCCGGGTTGTTGTCCAGCATCGCTGGCTCCAGCGACGAGTACAGCGCGTCCACCCAGTCCAGCGACTGGTCGTCCAGCAGACCGTCACCCAGCAGCGGTGCCGCGCTCGGCTCGTGGAAACGAATCTCCGACACCTCACCGTAGACGTTGCACAGGTTCAGCTCGCTGGCCAGTGCGAAGGCGTCGGTGGGCGACGGGAACGAGCTGGGGCTGCTGGCCTCGCCAGCCGGAACCTTGATGACGATCGACTTGGCGCTCGCCGCGCCAGCTTCTTGGGCTTGGCGACCACAGACTTGACGGCATTATTGACGTTAGTGGAGCCGACTCCGAACTTCTGGTGGCCGTGCAGCGACTTCTTGCGCGTGATGCGCCAGGAGAGCTCCGGCTGGTCGCGGGTGAAGTTTGGGTTGGAAAACGTGCAGACGACGGCCTTGGACTTGGTCCATTTGCGGAAGTTGAAGTAGTTGAGCTGCCGCTGGAAGCTCGTGTACTTGCTGTGCTTGAAGTACTTGGGCAGCACGCTGTCCATCATGCGCTGCATGTCGTGGATCTCGAAGGCCCGGCCGTCGGGCGTCCAGCGCAGGACGCTCTTGTTCTCGACGTCCAGGATCTTGCGGAGGCTGCGGAGGAACGGAGCCACCTCCTTGCTCTTGGCTGCGTCATCCAGTGGCGCCTTCTCCTTCGCAGCGCCCCCAGTGGCGTTGACCGAAGTGGTGAACAATTGAAATTGGACCATGGAATAATGGAACGAATGGAGACGAAAAGGTGTCTTTTCGAGGGTGCGATGTGGGTTCTGAGGCACGCGGATAGCGATTTGCTCGCAATGAGATTTGCGCTTAACGGATCGAGCCTTCTCGTAGTCGAAGTCAAGTGGCTCGGCCGCCGCAAAATGCAAAGTGAGGTGAGCTCGGTTGAAGCCCACGGGTCGACCGCCGGCCGCACAGATATGGTCCTTTTTCCGTGATGGAGGTGCGTTTCATCATATTACCATGATAGCCATAACAGTGCAGTGAAAACAAGTCAGTTCGAGACACGAGACGAGACGAGAACAGTCAGAATTGCAAGACATGGCGGCGATGACGACTACGTTTGCAAATACACTTCAAGTTGAAGCGATCAACTCATCATAAAACGCCGACCGAG